>BPLQ01013128.1:346181-364227 GCA_021605075.1 Caerostris darwini
AATAGCGAATGACTAGCAGGTTATGAATGATATGAGTAGCAAGTTTTCTTTAAACACAAAATAAGTTTTCATTTTTTTGAATTTCATAAACAGTTTTATTGTGTTTTTACTTGACCAATATGTGTATTGAAATGTATCGATATCTATCTAATAACTAAACATGCGAAGAAAAAAAATTTTTTTTTCTAATTTTTTAATATCATGGATTATCAATTAAATGAATGATCCTGCTTGGAATTAAAAAAAAAAATTTTTTTTTCGAAGCATGTAACAGCCTTGAGACTTCAAAATGGTTTAGAGAAATTTAATAATACACTATGATTTCATAGCAACCAAATCAAAAACAATTGTGTATAAAATACATAGTTATTAAAAAAAAATCAAAAATATTCAAGGAAATATTTATTTCTTAGTTGATTTTGCAATTCTAAATAATCGAAAAGTTCCTCAATATTTTACTTTTTTGTCTTACTAAAAGTTTTGCATTTAATGGAATTGTTTATAATCAAAAAACTGAAAACTATTCTCTTAAGCCAATATTCAGTAATAATAATAAAAATTCTCATGAAGGTTTTTCGATTTAACTATTAAATGTTATTGTTAACTTTTACTGTTAATTGTTAATCTTTTAATTATGAAACGGAAATCCTAAAATCAGAATAAATTAATCTATAGTTAAGTTAAAAAAATCTATATTTAGGTTCTTCATAATTAATGTTATGATATAAATTATTGTATTAATATATTTGTATAGATTTTTGTATCGACAATTCATTTATTCATTTAGTACATTTTTTAAAAATAATAATATGTATCTTCAATAATTAAGTAACTTTCAATTACATAATTATAGGTAAGCATCGTATCTTCGATAACTCTTGACAAGAAAAAAAAAGGGTCATAGAATTTTTATTAGCTAAAAATTATTGATTTCTTTTCGAATTAATTTTCATTGAATAAAAAATTCAATGTCATCTGGATTTAAAAAATGACATGCAAATATCCACGCTAAAGTTCTAAACATAAACCGAAGACAATATGCAAAGAGAATCTTTTTCAGTAAAAATGTATTATGTCTCCAAAAACAAATAATAAATCTGCTACGAAATACTTCTAAAATTTAAAGACCAGTTTCATATTTGAATCATAAAATGCATCTATGCAATCACAATTTGCAGACCGAAAGTTTAGATCACAATCGTATTTAGTTTTATATATGCGTGGTAGATGTTTTACTGCGTAAAGAATCATTTTCAACTACGCAATAAAACATCCACCCTATATATATATAGAAACCAAATACGAGTGAATAAGTAATAATTACCACACTGAAGGAAATTGAATGTTTTGAAACATGGTGAGGGAATTACTCATGGGATGCATTAAGCATTATTGTAAACGAAACGCAAGATATGACTCGTCTCTTATGTAAGTACTGTTACTATCACGCAGACGAGCTTTTTTACATCCGTTCTTTAACGTACCATTGTTTTAACTTTCGCATTAGTTAGAAGACAATACAAAAAAGCAAAAGATATACTTTAACTATCAAATTTCCATGAATGAGTAACCAATATTCTTACAGTTAAATCTACATACACTTATTTTTATGGACATTATTAAATAGTCTCACACATTAAAATCTCACCCAATAAATGATGTACATAATCATCAACACATATATAATGTGTTTACAAATAGTAAATGAAATTTTAAATAATTACACTTATTTCATAAGAAAATAACATAGCAATATTTTTCACTATTAGTTGATTACAGGAATATTTTGCAATATTTTTACAGCGATAATTCCTTGTGTAAATTTGGTACCATGGTGAACTCATGCAAAGAGACACGAGCAGTGATGGATAAGACATAAAATTTAAAGTTAGCGTAACTGAATGCAAAAGTTGTCTTATAAACCAAGTAGACACTGTACTATAGAAAAATATAGCTTATTTAATGAGACTAATGAATGTCCTAGATAGTATGAAGCCTTACATATCAACCAAACACAACTCCAAACCTTTTTCGCCTTTCTTATAACTTTACAGCAACACATTTTCTTACAAATAATTTACTTTTCTCTAAATGGTAAGAAATATTCTATAAATATTTATATATGAAAAAAATCATATAGCTAGTAAAAAAGATTTTTTTCCCCGAGATAATTTTTTTCTTACTGAGAACTTTCCTATGATGGAAAATTCACTGAAAACTCCATACGAATCCAGTAATCAAAAGATTTCAATTGATACAAAATGGATGAGGCTAAATTTTGGGAAATGCACGAACATGCAGTTAAAGCTTGATGTCGTTTTAAGGGTTTACAAGTGCATTAGAGGAACACTTAGCAAATGCTGCTATTCGTTTGAAGATACTTCAAAGCTAATGATGCTTTAATTTTCTCTGCATGACTTTTAGCATAACTGCATCGGAGTGCAGAAATGGACTGAAGCAAAATCAGATTGTAGGGCATGGACTCACTATTAAACCGGTTATTACTCAAAAGCCATTAAAAAATTAAACACGACTCTTCAAAAGTGAAAAAAAAAAATAATAATAATACGATACGATCTGTTCATACAGGGCTAAGTATGATTTCATAAACCTCGAAAATACATGGTAATTACCAATGATAGGCTGAAAACCCTTTAGAGTTGGCAAATATACCATTTCCACATGCTTAGAAACCCAATTCATGTGAATGAAAGAGAAGAGCCATAGATTGCATTGTTATAGCCACAGATTTCAGGAACAAAGAACTTCGATGGTGATTTGACAACTGGCGAACCGATTACGGAATTCCGATGGGGATGATGATCACCCTTAATCGCTTCGTCTTAACGGAGAGGTAATGAATAATTAATTTTGACGGCTGATTAATTAATTAGTAGGTAATAAAAATATTTAATTTTGTTACAATTTTAAAAGTTGCTTAAAATAAAATCGATGCACAAAAAGCATTTTGAGATGAACCAAGCTTTTCATCCTATGACGAATATTTTGACAATCACAAGCTAGCACTACTTACAGTTTCTGAAAGTGCGATATTTTAGCATTTCTTTAGTACAGTATATATATGGCTTATTTAAAAAGAAAAAAAAAACATTTCTCACAATATACTATGGATTAAGTATATAAATATGTTTTTTCAATTTAACATAATACAATTAACGGACAGAGATTCATCTAAATATTTACTTAAGATGTCATAAAATTATAACAGAAAAAGAAATTAAGCCTACCTGTCCTTGTCAGGTCGAGACAGGTATCCCAGACAAGTATAGTTTTCTTCGCCGTCGTCGCTGCCGCTGGAAAATTAAAAGGCATCACACACATTCTTATACAATTGGTTTCATTATTATCTCCTTAATGATAAAGTAACTTGAAAAAGATGCAATTTTTAAAAGTCAAAACCCAGAAAATGATTACGGTTAAAAAAACAACCATAAAATTAAGTTGACCGCTGTAAAAATTAATATAATTAAAATTATAATGAAAGTATGATTGAAAAAAATTTATGTATCTTCTTTAATAGCGTGACAACCCCATGGTGGGCAAGGCCTTCAGCTTACTAGCAGATTGCGAAACAGGAGATATTGTTTCCTATTTACGGGGTATGATGTCAGCCCTATGTCTAATGCCCAAAAGTCATATTAAACCGGAACCTACAGTTTTAAAGTGGATTCCGAATCACTACAGACATCCATGGCATCCGAACCCGATACCTATGATAACGAGCGCCAGAGCGTTAGCCATCAGGCTCAAATTTATAATATATATATATAAAAAAGATTCCACTTTCCATTAAACAATTTAATGTACTAAAATTCATCTGAAAAAAATTCTTTTTTTTAACTTTCATCCTTTTCCTATTTATTCGTTTATGGAAACTATCAATCTTTTTCAACATACCCTATGCACTTTAAGAATTTATTTATAACTAGCTTCATTACTTTGTATGTCTAACAAACTGTTCTAGGTACCCGAGGTGTATTTTTGGAATAAAAAAACATCCCAAATTATAAAATACATTCATTTGTTTGCATTCTTTTGTCTTTTGATATGCACTGTTTGAATGTCAGATAACAACATGAAATTTAAAAAGTTAAATTAGATGCAGGAAATTAACGAAAAATTAAATTTATTACAAGAAATTTCACTGGATATAAACCAGCTTAGAAAGGTGTGAGACAATCTAAAAATATGTTGCCAATTTTGGAAATATATAGCGGATAAATGAATATATCACTTAAAATGGCATCGTGCATACAAAAAAAAGTTAATTAGTTATAAATATTAATCGAATTTATTCAGCTAGTTGAATTGCAAGCATAGAGAAACAAATTTTGTAGTTTCATTAATTCTTAACTTAAGAAACGTAAAAAATTAAAACTTATTTTCATTGAAGCCATTCTTATATTTCATTCAGTATTATGTATTATATTTTTCTCTGTGTTTGATCATTTCTTAAATGTCTGATTCCGTTAACTTTATTTTTAGCTTCAATTTCTACAATGCTTAAATGATACAAGACTTTTTTAGGTTTAATACTATTACTGAAATTTCAGCTACAAACAACATAAGTAAATACACTTATTATCTAACAATCTTTAACAAAATCAATTAGTCTAACAACTTTAACTTAAAGTCTGCTACAGAGAGCTTTATTTCATTGAATAAAATCTGGTTTTGTGATTTTCCTACAAATACAATATCACATAGTTTAGTTAGTCTTCAGAATGTTTGAAGTGCAACATATTTGTGCTAAATAATTATTAAAAAAAAGCAGAGAATAAAAATTTATAATAAAAGACAAAAAATATCAACTATGCAACTCAATACTTATTTCTGAAATACAAAATACTACATCAATATATTTTCTATTTATTCGATAAGCTTAAACTTATATCAGATAAAATAAACAGATATAAAACATATATCACTTAGTATTTCTGTCTGAAACTGTCTTTCAAAAAAAAAAAAAAAAAAATTACACCGACTTTGTTTATCTTTGGGGATAAAGATAAGCCTTAGCCCAATCTAAATCCACGACGCTCGGAAAACATCTGGCATCTGAAGTGTATTAGCGGGAACTAAAGTAAACTTTTTTTGCCATAGCACGTGTCGCCAAATGTAGCATTTAAGCACTGGTGACTAAAAATGACACGAAAGATAAAATTAAAGACAGGCCAATTAAAACGCTTAACAAATGATGTCCCAGAATCTTTGCAAAAGCGGCATCTAAAATAACACGTGAAAGTTTTGTGAAAAGCCGCCCATCAAATTGATTTATTGCAATTTGGGTGGAATTCAAAACGCATGCGGTTTCCTTTGTCGACATTTGGAGGAGAAGAATTACCTGTTCGGTCTGGTGAGTTTCTGGTTCTAAATTAAAAGACTTAAACCTTCCGAAACACCACAAAAGGCTTGGCCATAAGGGAACTTAAAGGGGCTTGTTTTTCACATTCAAAGCTCAGGGACGAAGCAAATGTTTCAAAAATGGATTCGGCTCAAAATGAATCTAGTTCCCGAATGATGGTACGCCTGCCCACTTCAGCCCCAATGTCATGAGCTGCCCGAGCACTACTTAAGAAAACCACTGGATGTTTCAAGGTGGACGTTTGTCACCAATCTGCTGATGTCTGATGGTGTCCTAGTGTGGTTACAAATCTGATGATGTTTAATGTGGTCACTAATCTGATTATATCTGACGGTGTATATGATCCCCAATCTGATGATGTCTATTGTGGTTACAGATCTGATGATGTCTATTGTGGTTACAGATCTGATGATGTCTTATGGTGTCTGTGGTCACCAATCTCGCTTGACATGTTTGAATTTGTTTTTCTTTTATGAATAAACATGAAAAGCACCTTGTACTATTGATATCGTCAGAGCTATTGCCATTATTGCTTCAGCAAATTCTCCGGACGTGCGGATATACTTACTATAAAAAATATGTATTAGTGTTGGCGGTCGTCTTTTTAAGTCTTTAGTCTAAAAACAGAATATTTTATTTGGCCTGTCTTCATTTTCAACTTTAAATATTTCTTGACCACCAGTGCCTAATCGAGGTAATTTAGCACACATGTATTGTACGACAACAAAACTTTATTTTGATTTTCTCTACGACCCTTTATAGCTCGATCAGATATTTTCCGAGTATACTGTACAGAGTATAAAAGTATTTTCAGAGAAAGACTTGCTACCACCTGATCAAGTTGATCGTTTGATTTGATAGCATTCAATTCTCCCAGTAGGTAGTGCGGGAATTTTTTTATTATTAGCTGTGCATGATAACCTTGTGATAGTTCGAAAGGTGGGGTGCTTACCTGTCATGCTTGTCCGCCAAGGACTCCCTGCTGACGTCACTTCCTGTGGCGATGGCACTGTCCGTGTCGCCGGGAGGGGGCGGCGAACGCTCGTCCCGCTGATTCGGCCCGATCACCGCCACGATGGGCTGTAAAAGAACACACGATTCATTCGACAAAATTTCCAAGAACATTTTTCCAGAACATGGAACATGTTCTTACCTTCTTAAATTACAAAAAGTAAATAATCCAATATCAGAAATATGCGGAATATATTTAATATACACAGTCCAGTCACATTAATGTGACCATCTGTCAAAAGCCAGAATAACCACCTTTAGCAGACGGATAAATTGCTACGCCAACGATGAAATGATTTCCGATGCCCTAGGACATCATTTATATACACTCCACTGCAATGTGCTGCCACCAGCCTTTTGTGATTGGTTATTTCACATTGACGTCGAGAGTAGGTGATGGTCACATTAATGTGACTGGACTGTATGTATGTATATATATATATATATATATACAGCAGAACCTCTTTAAGTCGAAAACCTCCACAACTCGAAAATTTTTTTGTTCCTTTCCCTTCAAGCCCCAAAACCACCATTACTCGAAATTTCAACCCTCTATAAGTCGAAATAATTAGTCAATCCCCACAAGCCATTTGAGTATATATTTTCCTTCCGTAACTCGAAAAAAAAAAAATTGGACCTCTGTATCTCGAACATTAGAAATGTTTGATTTTACAACCTTTACAACTCGATCATTTGAAACTAATTACCTCTGTAGCTCAAAGAAAAATAAGTTACCGACTTTAAGGATTTGCCGAGAATGCACATCATTGTTTCTTAGAAAACAATGTATGACTATATAGCAAATACAATAACCAGTTCTATGAAATATATTTTCTGCTCTTTATAGCTTAGATAATGCTATAGATAGAGAACGATCGAATTGTCTAAAGCAAAAAAAAAAAAATAATAATAATAATAATAACTGACTTTTTTTAATACATAATATTTTTCATTTTAAGGTTGTTCCGGAATTATTTTGATTTTTTATTGTAGCACATAATATAATTTTTAAGCTGCAAATAAACATGTTTATTACCTCTGTAACTTGAATTTTAATTTATTTTACCTCACTAATTAAGAATCTAAACCTCTACAGGTCGAATATTTCCTTACAAAATTCGCGTAAGTCGAAAAACTCTATAACTCGAATTATTTGGCGTCTCCCTTGAAGTTCGACTTACAGAGGTACATATACTACAGTATATATATATATATATTCGAAAATGTATGTTAAGTATTTCATGCAGTTGATTTTGACTAAAAACATGGTTACATTAAAAGTACACACCAGTATTTAAGAGAATTGTAACTTTAGCATTAACGACACAGCAACAAACATCATAAAAATGTCAGTTCTACTTTTAACAACATGTTAGTTGCACGATACCCAGCTGTCATCACAGCACATGGAGTCTCCTCAACCAATAATTACACAATTACAGATGCACTTATCAAGTGACTCAATAATGTAACAGTGCTTTTAAAAAAGGACAAGTGGAATTGGATATTGATTGCTTGCTGATTAACATTGCACGTCAATGAATAATATTTTCAAAGTGTAAATATATGTAATGACAAGGATAAATCCATAAACTCAAGGACACAGTAGACATTTCCATTGGAACTATTGACACGACAGATGATGTTAAAGGTATCATATGACTGGCAATGGCTTATATACACTATAAGAGGCGACTACATCAAACACGGAAAAAAAAAAAAAAAAATGCGATTGCCTTTAGTTAATGCCATTTGTTAATAAACAATTGCCATGATTTTATTCCAACACTCGAATTCCAACAACATAATCTTTTGTCTAACTTTAGACTTTTAATGACATGCAGTGGAATTCTAATATGGCATGAAAAACACATTGCATTAAATTTACATACTAAGCTAGGCATACAATGTTCAGTTCAACATGGTTCACAAGCATTTCTCACTTACTGAAGGTTGCAAAGAAAAAAAAAATTATCGCTTATCATTAATTTTATTTTTATTTATCATACAACAAAGCAAAAAATAATTAATTGATTCAACATTTTTTTTTTTCACCACGAAAGTAAAAAATTGATTTTAAATTTTCGAAAATGCGTGATTGAATTTCTTTACAAATATCTGTTAATCCAAAGGAGTTAAGCAATGCTCAGCAATTACTTTTTTAACGATACAGTGATAATATAAGCTTGATAAATTCATTAAAATTTCGTAAGTAATTAACTATTTAAAAAATTTGATTATTAAAGAATTCAAACTGTATAGTTTCGAATGCTTTTTCAAATATATCTTGATATATAATAACTTTTGTTTGATTTACTTGGCAACTTTTATTGCAAATTCAAATTATGCAAAACATTGTCACGCTTCAATGAATAGCTTGATATATATTGATATGTAACACAAACAAAACTTATAGTACCAAAAGTTCCTCGGCTATATAAATTTCTTTATATTGACAGAAGTTTGAAGAATTTCAATTACTTCGACAATAAGAAGAAGACTGAGATTCCACTAACTAATAATTATTTACATAATGATATTTAATTGATACATCTTGATATATAGTATATTAAGATATTTATTAAAGCCTGGCAATGTTCTGCATAATTTCAATAATTCAGAATATAGTATTATTAAATACATCAAAGTATGACTAGTTAAGTAACAGCAATGATCAAAATTGAAATATTCAGTGAATCGCATCTAAATTTAGAAAAAACTATGGCCACAAAGAGAGTTTAAATTTCTTGAATAAATTGCAAGGCATTAATTAGCAGATTATACAATTTGAGATGACAGGTAATTTATAGTACTAATAAAGGTTAATTTATTTATATCATAAGGAATTTTCAAACTGTGACATATGACGCTGTGACAAATTAGCCTCTTTTAGTGTAAATATATTCTTGTCAACAATAAATAGGAAGAAAACTAAAAATGAATAAATAAAATCTATCATTCCCACAAGTCTCGAGCATAGTTGACTACCAAAAACATCGCTTTCATGACACATTTTTCCTGCTGAAAATTAGATTTTGTTTATCTATTATTACTCGTATTTTATTTTTTAATTCTTCCCAAAATGTTAATAATTCTAACAAAAACAAATAATAATATACGTAAATTGTGAAAAGAGAAAATATAAGAAAAGAACACAGAATAACGAAACAAATTATAATAAAAATACATTAATATCTTGTAAAGAAATGCAAACATTGTTGTCGCGTCTGTTGATCAAACTGTAACTGTAATGAGAGGTAAGTTTCTCTGTGCTGGAGTGGCAACAGTGATACGAGAAAAGAAAATGGATGACACGGTTGTGTTCAAGAAAATGGCGAAAGAAGAAGCTTTTTATATGCAATATGTGCTGTGCTGTTTAAATATATGTTGTTGACATTTTCTTCAGCGCTCTCCTCTGTGAACAAAACTCCCTGCATTCATTTCACAATCAATTCTAATGGGAAACAACAATTGTAATATCCAAATGATTATTGCTATTTCTTCTCCTCATAAGTTCTACGATTTCTTTTGAGTCCTTTCTATTTTACTATTACGCTACACACAACAGGACAAACGCAAAAGAGTTTGTGTGCTTAATATAGTATATATTATTGAATTGGGTTAACGTCAAAGAGATACAGTTCTATTTCGGACGTTCTTCCTATTACATATTTGATAGGGTATATAAATAATAAATAAACTTAATTTAGATAGCAACAATACAATCTTCTATCAGAATGAGAATAATCCGAATGAAATATTACCTATACAGTGACGTCAGCTATTTATTTATTGATTCTTGTGGGTGAATATAGCATTGTTAGAGGGACACTTTGGCAACCACTGCTATAGAATATTGAATCCAAGATTTATTTTCTCTTCCGCTACTCATTCATAAGAACACCCATACCTTTGTCCATTCCTCTACGCAAAAAAGTTTGTCTTTGTTACAGTAATATTCATAGATTAGTTAGTAAAATGGGGCTTGAGGGCGGAATGACTGGCACTCAGCCACTCGAGTCCCGATGGTGCCATAAATGCTTGTAGTGGTTCGGAATTCACTTTAAACCGTAGGTCTCGATTTAACTACTGTAGAGCGTTGGACATAGAGTTGACAATCCTATCCAGTACAAGGAATACATCTGTCTCGAAATCTGCCAGTAGACAGACGGCTTTGGCCCAACATGGGCTTGTAGTGCCAGGGAGTTAATTGTTTGATTAATGTTCTAGCTAACTAAGATGATAACACTTAAAGGCTTTTATTTGGGGATTATAATTTATAAGCAAATAGCGAAAGAGGGGGGAGGGACATAAATCGCGTGCCATTGGGTTAGAGACAACCAATCACGTAATCTCAGGCCATCACGTGATTGGTGATGGCCTGGGTTAGAGACAACCAATAATAAATCAATTACTAGATTTATACTTATTACTTAGGTTTTTCCCGCAATTATTAATATCTTTTCAAGTCACCCTCAGTCGGTCTGGCATATAAGCCCCAAAGATATACATAAACAGGAAACTATACTATTAGTCTACTTCTAAAAATGTTTACTTATTTGAAAAAAAAAAGTTTTGGGATATGTAGCATTTAACTTCGTATCGATTCTATCTATGAGCTTTTTCCCGATATCTAGTAAAGGAGGAAAGAAAGAAAACTTTGGTGTGAATGTTAATACCAAAGGGGCGGGTACTATGGATCGTCAACAAAAGCAAGCCCAATGAATCGGAAATCCATAACACTCCACGCAAACTGGACTTCCGCCTTCTATCCGCTGTTGTGTTGCCTGCTGTATCCAAGCAACTGCTCAGCGGAATAACAACTTTACCCAAAACCCGAAAACGTGACTTCAATTTCAAAGCGGTAAAGGTTAACGGTACCAGGGTTCTATTTTGGGTGCAGATTTGACGCAGGGCGTCATATCCACGAAAAGTGGTACTGCCTAATTAATTGAGGAGAAGGACCTCGTGGGTGTTGACCTTTTTCAGAATTGTCGCATTAAATTCTACTAATGAATTCAAGGAAGCAAGAATTTTTTTGTTAAATATAACCTTTTTCAGTTGGTTTTCATGGCTTTAAACATAACAGCTTTGTAAAGAGCAAAGAGTAATTTTTTGTTCAAGTTCAATAGCATTTCCATTTATTAAAATCATAAGTGTTTCATGCATAAAGCAATATGAGCTTACTATAAAAATACATTTTTCGACTCTATAAAGAGCAGAGTTTTAATTAATGTATGCTTTTACACATAATTTATCTTCAACAAGTTCCCTTCCTACAGTCACCAATATATATATATATATATACAGGGCCGGATTTAGATGAAAAGAGGCCCTAGGCTATTCCACTTATAAGGCCCTTTCACCTTCCATTTTTAAGTTTGTAAATTACATGTAAGATAATAAAATACATCATTACTGTGTTAAACGAGAAATCAATATGTCAAATGAAGCATGTTGTGATGGGTACTAATCTTTAAAAAAAATGTGGCACGAATAATATATAAAAAAAAAAAGTCGAGAACACTTATTTGAACATTTATTCTCAGCACCCTATAGAGTACTTGTAACTAATCAAACATAACACACTTTTTTATTATTTATTATTACATTTTACATTTTTATGTTTGTTTATTAGTCATGTGTGTAGAATTTATCCTTATTTTCGACTTAGTGTTTTAGTGTTTACTGTTTTTAGAATAGTGTCATTCTAATTTTGCTAACAATTGGAATGTAGGCCCCTCTTGATCTTGAGGCCCTATGCTGAAGCCTATAGGAAATTCCGGCCCTGTATATATATATATATACACATTGGCATAAAGATTAACAGTCTACGTATTGCCAGCTGCATTAGAACCACAACAACACACACATATATTTACAGAAATTTGCAGGAAAATAACGATGGATATATTCTGGGAAAAAGTTGTTTCACATCTTATTAAAAATCACCAAAACCTGTCCTGTTAACTTTTAACAGGTATTAAAAGCGATCACGTGACTGAACTTGGCTTGGCTTTTTGTTTTGTATTTTTAGTCAGTTGCCTCATCTGTAAAACATAGTCATTGTTAAAAAGTGAAAGAAAGTTATAGTCGAAATTTGAATTGACAAAATGTTTTATAAAATAAAATTTTCCACCGTTTCAAAATTTTGAATTTTTATACCTGCTTTCCAACGACATTTTTATACCTGATTTACATCTAAATAATAAAAACACACGATCGTCCATGACTATATGTCTAGCGACGTAAGTCTCACAAAAGGTTTCGCATAGAACATGCCATGTGTATAAATTATTAAAAATATTATTAAACAAATAATGCAACATAGATTTCAGTTGCTGCTTTGATGAAATGTTATGTTTTCGAATTCTATTTGTAAATTCAAATATATTCTATTGGCTTCAAATTTGTTGGTTGATAAGGCATTATACTGATTTCTTTATAATTGTAAAGCAACCTCAATCGAACTTCCAAGGCGGTATGTTTAGAATTGTTGAATTAGTTGGTTAGGTATAATTGCTAAATTATGTAAGTAGAATTTTTGTCCTAATAGAAATTTGAGTGTTCTTGTAGATTGAAATTTTCGTTTAAGACATCGAAATAGATCTACTGATTGTTCCGGCGAAAAAAAAAAAAAGAAACTACAGAAGTTCTTGGACAGTATCCTATCCCACTTGACTCTTTTAGGAGAACTATTTGGGACAAAATTAAGTATTAAGTCATCGTATAATAATGAATTATTATCTAACACCAAGGAAAAGTCTGGGAGATAATCGGGGATGACTGGAAAAACTCAAAAAGAGGCTGTTGCCTATTTTAAATTAAGAACTGGACACGATTGCCTGGGCGAACATCTGGCCAAAATAGGGATTGTGAACTTTGATATGTGTGATACATATTTATGATAACAAATATTAAAATAAGAAAGAAGAAACTGTTATTTATTAACCAGCTTTTAGTTGCAATGTACAATGACTTTGTTACATTATCAAATGCCAATTATGCATTGTATTAAGAAATATGATAAATATCAATATAAATATCAATATTTATTATATAATATAAAATTAGATATCTATATTTGGTAGAATCTATTAATTTCTTTTTTAGGTCTTTTTAGCGTGACTTGATGCACTACAAATTTTTATCGATATCATTCAAAGGAAAAAAATTTCTTTTTGTTACTTTCCAAGGATGTAAATAAGTACATTCACACTCAATGGAAACCTCTTTTTTAATTAATAATAAAAGCACATTCTAACATATATTACCTGTAAGAAAACTTATAGTGAACAAGCCATTAACTATATTAAACTGAGGGGAAGAAAAAAAGTTCATGAAAAGACTAAACAAGTCTCATTTTGGCCAATAAAGTAAAACAAACACTCAAGTATTAGACAGTTAATTTTTTTCAAGATTTTCTGAATTTTTAATTAGAAAATGGGTTTGTTTGGCTTTAATCAGGTTTGTTTGACTTTGATTAACAACATAATATATTCTAAATGTTAAGTGGTGTGTGTAAGTATAATAAAAATAACTATTATTATTTTTATCTTACTGCAAAAAATCATTTAACATTTTGGCGCATTTGGTGCAGTTATAATGACGAAATCACGTTTGTTTATACGAAAGGAATTAAAATTAAAAGAAAAAAAAGACATTAAATATTAGAAAATTTTATCATATATATATATTTACATTAACAGAATTTTTTAAAGGAAAATAATTGACGTCAAATGGCAAAGCAGTATTTCTTTTAGATGTATCTAATATACTTTTATTTTAATGTAATATCTTAATATACTTTTTCCGTATACTTTGAATATTAGAATGACAACATTTTATTTTGTTGATGCAAATGCGGTACAAGAAAGCACTAATCACAACTTTTTTTTTTATCACTCATTTTCGTAAACCTCATGAAATTGACTCGCACAAAAAAACGAATCAAATCCAAAGGAAGAAATAACAGCAATGTTAAAATTTTCCGAATGTTCAGTTCTTAATTTCAAAACGAGATCCAAATTTTTCATTTGTGATCGCTTGTGAGCCGTAACAAATGAGGGCATATCTCTCCATTGTTCCTGAATACCATGGATTATTAATCGGTCCATTATGTAAATTGACCTTTTAATCCGTTACAATTGTTCCCTTTTTTCAGGATATCGCTTCATTTAATTCGTTTCGATAACAATTCATTTCGGATTTAAATAACAAGCCGTTTCGTTAGAGGATTATTTATTATTTTATTATTTTTTTTTAAGTGCTATTTTTAATGGTTTGTGATTTCAAACTTTCTGCATAATATATTCACCATGAAGCTTAAATCTGAGTTAGAAATGACTATGTTGCTTCAGGGTTTCGCAACATGCTTATTTATGTTTTTCATCTAATTAAGAGGTATTATAAAGACATAAAATTTTGCACCGTATTATGAGAAAAAAAATACAACAACAATGAATCAAAAAACATTTGATGTTTTCTAAAAGAACGTTTAAAGGAAAAATAAACAAAGGATGAAGAAGAAAAAACTTTGTTTTTAATGTTATAATTATCGTTACATATCATAGATTCAGTGTGAGAAATTTAATTTTAACCATGTACAATCTTTGCTGTCATTTTTTTTTTTTCTCATTGTAACCATTTTTGGTCAGGCCAAAATAAAGCAAACATTTTGAAATAGCAAAGTATTTTATAAATTCCAGTTTAAATTTTATTTTAAAACAATCTTAATTTTCTCTGTTTACAAGATTTCTGTATCTTTTCCATGTGTGATGGGAAAAAAAACAAAAAAATTAAATTTACTGTTTTCCAAAATGAGCATTTATAGAGAAAATGCAGTCACATGATTCAGTATAATTCCTTTATTTATTTCAACTGGAGTATAGCCCTTAGTTCTCATTATATCCTGTAATATTCGATGTCTGTATAACATAAGAAATTCAGTGGTTTGTGAGAAATATGTCATTTTTAATTTCGAAATTGACAAAGTACAGCACAACCTGCGCTCCCGCTGAGAAATGTTTAATTGATCGATAGGCTCTCACCTCCAGAGAAATACCTTTAGCTCAGGCTTGCGCATAGTTGGCTTACAGATTTTCACCGGGAAAGCTGTGAGTTCTCCAATCCTTGACTTTTGTATCTCAACCGAACCAGAGTGTAGGTTTGTAGTAGTGTAATAGTTTGTTTGTATAAGTGTGTAGGTTTTACAACCAGTTACAATCCGGTTGCAAAACCTACACACTACAATGCGGCGCCCAAACGTGTGACCCATACCTGCCCATTACAAAGGCATAAAGTGATTGAATAAATCCATTAGATAATTGAAAAAATCTCATGCATTTTTTACGATTATAAATTAATGTTTTTTTATTATTTATAGAAAATTACTGATTTTTGTAACAGTGTAATGTAAAATAAAATATATGCATTAATCAAACGAAGAACAGTAAAATGAACAATGGATTGTAATGATGATGTTTCCAGTTTTTAAGTCGGCATAAGATTGCACACTATATATTATAAATAGAAATCAGATTATGTTAACCAAGGATATTTCACTCTCTTTACCTATATATTCGTAGGTCTCCTGGCATTTCCCTGATGAGAAACACCATTCACTTAATCTGTTTGGTGATAGTTCTAATGCAAATGCCTTTATTTTTGAAATATTGAATTTATTACAAGTCCCTATGACAATATTATCGTTCATTTGACAATTGATTTTCATTGACCGGTGGACAGTATACAACGCCATTGTTCTTGTGTAAAGACATTGCGATTCTGTTATATTAACTGAAATGCGTTGAAAGAATCCGCCACCAATCATACGCATGGCTTGCGAGAAGACAATTCGCATGTGTGCACTGATAAAAAAAAGAATGGCATAAAATTTGTAAGTATTTACTAGACGACATACTTACGTATTAATATAGAATAATTCCCATTGTTTGGTCACGGCGTCGTGATACTTGCACTATCACTATAAGCTTGCTATAACTAACATAAGGGAATTTTTAATAAATATTATCAATTTTTTTTTACATCTGCAGATGACACAGTACCCACGCAATCAATACCGCTAACTCCCGTTGCCACTGAAATGATAAGTGAATGTGCGTACAGCAAAAACCTCAATTCCTCTTAGCTCAAATGCATGAAACATTTTACCATACGTTTTGTCAAAACAATGCGTACAGAACAGTTTGTGGTTACATGACATTTCTTCCACATAAACAAATTCGCCGAAGTTTCTGCACATCGTATACCAACTGTATGAGTGGCAAGGCCGATTTGCTTTACGCTGAAAGAAACGAAATAAGACCGCGTAATAAGCACTTTGTAGTTGAAGAGACCTGCTGTCAACTGAACGTCTAGTATTGCAGCGCCTTGTTTTCACAAGGCACTATGATACGAGACGCGCATATACTATAACGTTAAACGTTGTTTAGTATCTAAAAATCTGAAAAGCAATGTCTTTTTTTCTATCGCCCACTGATGGGCTTGTTCCAAGAGGTTCACGGATGCAAGAAGGGAGAAGTCGGCTCACCTGTTGTTGTTCCCTGAGGGCGGCCTCTTCCACGTTGATTCCCTTCACCTGGAGGGTGGACTGCACACCGCGACAGAAGTCGGCGAAAGTCACCACGCCATGCTGGTTGGGGTCCAGGCGCTCGATCAGCTCAACCACCTCCTGCAAGATAGAAAGACATTCTGGTTTTAAAAAGAGTCCTACAAATGATTCTTTTAACACAAAAATTAGTTAAAAGTAACAATTTTCATTCAGTAAACGACATATTTCTTTCAAGAAATTTAAAAGATAATTTTTTTATTAATGATTTCAAAAAAATTTTAATTATTGTCCAAAGAAATTTTAATAAATTCATTAATACAACCCCACACAAACAAAGCGAAAGATGCTGACGATACCAAACGAAGAACAGCAGAATGAACAATGGACTGTAATGAAGGTGTTTTCAGTTTTTAAGTGGACATAAAATTGCACTCTGTGTATTATAAATACAGATATCTCCACTCAGATGATGTTGACTAAAGATATTTCACTCTCCTTAATTATATATTCATAGGTCCCTTGCATTTCTCTGGTGAGATACGCCATTCACCTCGTCTGCTGGTTGATAGTTCTAATGCAGATGTCTTTAGTTTTGAAATATTGAATTTGTTACAAGTCCTTATGATGACATTATTGTGTATTTGCCAATCTATTTTCATTGATCAGCGGTCAGTATACAACACCACTGTTCTTGTGTCAAGACAATGTGACATCGCATTTGTATTTTCAAACAAAATACCACTTCCTGCCCATTTATAAGTCAATAATAATAACAAATAAAATTCAATGCAATAAGACTACATAACTTATCCAAGACAAATGATTCATATCTTTTATATTGAATATTGATATAGATATATATATAATACATGTACAGAATTTGGTTATAAATTGTCCTTTGAAGTTTAGTTCCTTTTAGTCTTCCCAGTAAATTACGTCAGAGTTGACCTGAAAACATGTAGATGTTGAACTTTCAGTTGATTTTATTCATTTTTGTAATGGATAATATATATATTAAAAAATTACTCTATAAGCTGGGTTCTGTTCTTAATTAAAGAACCGAACCCAGATTATCA
>BPLQ01013128.1:368787-386197 GCA_021605075.1 Caerostris darwini
TGAATTATCTTATGAATTAAAATGTCTTTTCATGACGAGAATGTCAGTGGCACAAGACCATTGACCTAAGTGACGATGCATCTGTAATTTAGATGAGGAAGATCTGATGTCCGATAAGGGTTAAATGGCCTTGAATTGTTTCGCTTGGAGTCCACATCAGTAAAAGCAAATTGTGAAATTTACACCTGCAACCAGACACGCTCCGGTAGCCCGGACAGCAGGCATAACCCTTCAACCTCCTGCCCGGACTCTGCGCAGTTCTACTCGTTGGAGCGTCACATTCCGAGACCACTGGAGCAGAAAAAAGTGACATCACAAGAATCATTCATTTACTCTGTACCTTTACAGTCATTAACGCTATAAAAAAACAGTCTTGGAGGCGTTAATTTTATTTTAAACTCGTAAACATATTTGTAAGATCCTTAATCTTACGACTCTTTTAACACTGAAAACTCTTAAGAAGCATTCAAAAATTGCAGATGACAATTTCTTGAGTTTGAGGTGGTGGTTAACTGTGGTGGCAAAACGTAGATGCAGCGTAGGAGGTATGGGTAAACCGACATTTGTTAGATGCCTACCGTTATAGTTGTAAATGGCCTCAAATTAAAATGCCCTTGTTACTGACAGTCAACGATTGTCTTGATTGGTTCAGTAACAAGGGAATGTAACATCAGAAAATAAAACATTAGCTTTTTCCTTTTCTTTTATAACATTGAGGCCAACACATTTTTCGTGGACACATATGTTATACAGAAATTGACTATCAAAAGTTAGATATACATTTACTTAAAGAAAGAAAAACACCTCGTCGATTCCTACAGTAAGGATGCATAAGCTGCAAACTATCTCGTTGCTTTTTTTAGCAGCTGGCTTCATCATATTTTAATTTTACTTTAAAAATATGATACGAAAATGTGGTATACAAGATTTTCAGATTTTGAGGTAAAGATTAATTTACAGAGATGTGATTCGATCAATTAACCATGTGATTCAATCAATGTTAATTTATTTATCTAAACTAGATCAGAACTTTAACTAAAAAAGTAGAGGGAAATTTTGCTTCAAGTTTCCATATTCATAACATATTCCACTTTAAAATTTCACCCACCAAAATAAGATGCGTTTGTTGCTAGATAATATATTATAAAATGCGACTTGCGATAAAAATGTTTTTTCGATCAACCTATATTTGTAAACAAATATTTTCAGATATGAATACAAGAAAAATATGTATATATATTGAATGATATATCGATGAATAAAAAAATTGAAACATCGATGAATAAAAACAATAATCGAAATATCGATTTCTACAAAAATGGTACCAAATAGCAAAACGCTTATTAAATTATTACAGTATCCTGCATCAAAATATTTTTTACTAAAAGATTGTTTATTCTACATTTCGAATATTTTTTAGAAAAAATCAGTATCTGATGTATTTTGTTATAAATTCAACTTTCTGAATCATTATAACATGAAATAGGCACAATACCTAGACGATAACATTTCACCAGCTTTGTGCAATGTATATAAAAAAGACATTATTGTAAAAATAATTAATAATTCGTAAATACTTTTCCGCGCTATTCAAATAAAGAAATGACGCGATAAATCAATAAAATACTGTTTCATAAAGCAGGAAAATTGACTTTTTAAATAGAAATACACTCTAATCAATAAAATTGGAAAAAGAACTTGCTCAATGGACATTGATAACACTTCAATATTTTCGAAACAGTCAACAATGATTATAAGAAAAAGTTATTTTAGCACAACTGAGACAAGAAGGACAATATTCTACAAACGAAAAAAAACATGTCTGCCAAAGCAATTGCATAGTTAGTGCAATACCTTGAAAAGAAATATTTTCATAAGAAAAAAAAAATACTTAATACGTAGTTGTGGCATTAGAAAAGTGAATCAACATTATTTTTTCATTAATTTTAAACTTTCTGTTAAGCAAAAGACCAAAAAGAAGAAGAAAAAAAAAATTGCCAAAAATCCATTTCATTGTGTTCTGGTCTGTTGCTAAGTCAGTAGGTTGAAACGTTGCCATTGAGGCGGAAAGATAATGACTGTCTTTAAACCAGCGTTTTACACTGGAGTTCCTCGGCAACAATGCACCAATGGGCGACCAAAAATAGAAAAGAACAATTCGCACGGAACAAATCGAAGTACAGCGAATCGATTTGTACATGTGCTTTTCCAAGAAGGCGACTGTAGTACAACCACACCACACGGTTGGCGCGAAGAAACACGGTTCGTCACAGGTCATTAAGAGCTGCTGCTATCTGGGAACTTGGTTCAAGTCAAGAGTGAGAAATTTACACACAAAAAAATATATAAGCGAAAATTTTAAAATCTCATTTTGCTTATTCAGATCTGATCTTAGACTCTATGGTGTGAAAAAAAAATTCTGAACATTTTTACAGAAGCATTATGCATAAAAGACATTTTCTTGTGCAAGTAACGTATACAGCTAGTTAGAGAATTATTGAAGACTTAAAAAGATAATGTAAAAAAAACTTGAATAAATCAAAATGTAATTATAAATTTTAATATATTTCAATGAGGAATCTCTTGGTTGCTCATTATACATAGCTAGTACCTAAACAGTGAATGAATGAATGAATTGCAGAACTACCATACTTATTCCATATTCTTAAACCTTTTTAGCAATAGTTTTCAAAATATGAAACACGACATATATTATCCAATACGAAAATCACGAAGCAAAGTGTTTCGAAAATGTAGAGTTCTGTTCAAAACACGAAAACAGAAGATTAGCTAAAGTTTCCGTATTTATGCTGAAAATGGGGTATGGTTGGCAGGAAAATTCATCGATTAAGTTAGAAAAGAATGGTGTGAATTCCTAAAATGATGTTCCTGTATGTCTTCATTCCAAATTACGGTGCCGCAAAGCAAATGCAGTGCAGAACACCACCTTCTGTTCGTGGTGAATCTAAGATAATGCTGAATCTATTAAATAAATGCCATTTAACATGCAAACACATATAAAGTGCCCAGAAAACAATAACATTAAGTCATTTAATTTGGTAACAATAAATTTAAAAAAAAAGAAGAAGAAGACAGCATTTTAAGGGTATAAAAGATCTAATCGTTAAAAGTTTGATACTGACCCCTTTAAAAAAAGATATATTACCACCATAAACCCTTAATGAGGAAAAATCTGGATCACTTCTGATCAATCTTTCCGCGGTCAATGAGACTTAGGAATGGCCATAAAAAGTTCGCCAGAGGGTCGAAATTGGGTCAGACGATTGGAGCCCCGAAATAAAATGCCAGTTTGGAACTTTATGGTTCCATTCGCTCAGCCACTCAAAGAAGAAGAGTCCATACAAAAGACTCCTTTCAGCACACATCGGAGATAAGGTTGAACTACAGGTCAAGTGAAAATCAAGGTCAGGTGCGATTGAAACACGAAGCGAGAAGAGTTTTTAACGAATTGATCGAGCATCAAAAGATCTTCAGCAACAATCCACCTTTGGATGGTTACGTAAAAATACAATTCCTTAGATAAAAAGGATTCATCCATAATTTTTATTACTTAAGACCTACAAAACTGAACCATAAGGATAATGGTTCAATTGTGAAGAAAGTGTGAAATTAGCTCAATTGTGGAATATTTGTGGTAACCTACAAAGGAGAAAATGGATTGCACACAAAGATGAACATTGATTGTGTATGTTTTGCTACTATTAATAACTTCTGTTGAAAGTTTATAATGTTACTGTAACTAGCAATTTATAATTATAAAAAACTGACAGGGTATGTATTTACGCGTTTCTCCTTTGAAACCAGAGTTGGTAGTCACAACAAACAAATCGAGAAAGATGATCGGTCATTTAGATTTTCCAAAACATGTCAGTTTTCCCAACAACGCATGCGATCAAGATGTTTAATTTAAATTTATTTTTAATGATATCGTGATAATTAACAGAGGGTGAAAAATCATGGTTTTTAAAATTACGATACCCAATCTATATACCAGCCAACCTGTTTAACTTTTCTAAAATTGATTGGAAGAAATATTTTGCGAGTCTATTTTGAAAAGTTTTTTTTATATATATAATAAACAGTTTACGATCTTTAAACTGGAATATCAGCAAAATTGATCAACATCAGATGACATGATAAAAATCAGGATATCTAATGGTGTATCCTAGATGATGCTGAAATTATGCAAATGAATTTTTGTCATTTTATTATTGTCTTGTAGAAAAACATTCTTTACTATTCAAACGATACCAGTTTCGCAATAAATTTTTAATTTTAACTAATAAAAAATTCAAAATTACAAGTATATTTCCTTAATTTATTGTTTTCAACCTGTTAATATTTTCGTCGTAAAATCGTATAAAATAAAGTTGCTCATGATTTTTTTTTATAGATTATAAAATTTCATTGTTTTATTTTGATAAATTAAGTAGTTTTTATTTTTTTACTTATCTTTTTAGCCTTCAAAACCTGAACTCCACACCAAAAGAAATTTTAACAAATAACTTTCGAACAATTATAATAATAGGAAAAAACAAAACCATCACTTTCAGTGAATCGTTTATATCTTTTTTTATGAAATTCATTGACTTAAATTTTAAAAGCATTGCATATCTTCTTTCTGACGGGAACGACTTGTAAATAGATTGCGTTCTTTTTCATATGCTGCATCGTTTTCGCCGAAACACAATCCTTAAAAACTAATTTATTTTTTAAAAAAAAGGAATACTGCATGACACCGGCTTAATATACGATTTGTGGAGGTTTAAATCCCGTAAAAAATACAAGTAATCTAGAGAGGTTGCTCGATTCATCGCTCAATAGTAAAACAATTAGCTAGCCGTTGGTTCGCTAGTGATCCATGTTGCAGTGTCTGCGGTCAAAAACAAGAACGAAGAATATGACATGATGCATAAATGTCTTGCATGGACAGTCAGACTGCTTGGCTGGAGTTTTTCAAGCGTTCTTCCGAATGACACGGAAACTAAACAGATATCCCAGAAAGCAATATCCTTCCTGTAGATCGTTTGCAGACAACCTTGTACACATCGGCGAGCTGTACATGGAATACAAAGGGTGCTTTAAAAATATCTGGCAAAAATTTAAAGCTAGGCAAAGTAAAGGCTAGCACGTAAGAAAGATATAAACAACAGATAAATAACAGACAGATACAAATATTTTAAAATAGGTGTTCGAAGGAGCGGCCACAAGTAGTACTACAAGATTCAAAGAGGATTGGAGCACAAAGCAAAAATGCAACTCTAATTTCCAAGTCATACAGGTGGTTGGTCTCAGTCCGGCCGGATATTCTGAATAGTTCCGTGAGAACATTTCCCCATTCTCTAAGATATCTAGCTTAGATTTCTTTCCGATGCTCTTTCAACATTTTTTACTAATGTACGTACACGAAAGTAGTTCCAGCATTATAGAGTCCTAGTAAACTTAACCAAAAAGGTCAGAAATAACATCAACGGTGAACCTATTCTTAGATCACCATGATATACACATTTGATATGCGCGGATTTCTTCTTCTGTTTGCACATCAAGTTCAAAAGATCCATTAAATCCGATAATATATTGTACAGTCATTCCATTTTTACAAATGTGTGCAACATGTCTGACAGATTTGCCAAAGTACGCCTTTGCTTCTATGATCTTTACTAGTAACCTTTTCAAGACCATATTATAAAAAGTTTAATCATTAAAATGTATCTTTCTAATTTACCGGTTGTTCATGTTTTCCTTAAGTGCTAGCAATTACATAAGACAATTCCGTACACATATTCATCACAAAGTCTGCTCTTTCTGCCTTTACATTTTTGTCAGATATTTTATAAACACCCTGTATAAATGCAACGATGAGTGATATATATATATATATATATATATATATATAACCATGCGTGACGTGTTTCGATGATCGCCTGATTTGGTCTCAGTCCGGCCGGATATTCTGAATAGTTCCGTGAGAACACTTCCCCGTCCAGCCATGGGCAACAGCGTGAAGGGATCTTGCACAGAGTTTCCACTTGCCCACTGCACGAATTTCCGCCCATTGTTTTTTGTTTTCTGCCATCGCCGAACCAACAACTTAAACCACTAAGCAGCACCGAGATGGACCACAAGCTTTGCCAATATTATGGAATGACTTAAAAGAAAAAAAACTTTGCAAATATTTTTCTGGCCGAAAATGGCCGACTCGCACGCTCATCGAGACATATGAATTTGTGAGTATGGGGAATATTTTTTTGTAAGAATCAAATATTTGTTTACTAAATATTTTAATAGAAATTAATATGAATCAGTAAATGATGAAACCTTCTCTACACATAAAGGATAATTTTTTTTATTTATTGTTATAATTTTTTATTTTTTTATTTTTTTGCATTTGTTATTAAGTCTAACAAATACCAACCCATTTAATAAAAATTACATAACTAATAATGTAATTAATATTGTGCAGGGTTTTTTTGTTTTTTTTTATCTTTTATTTCTCTCCATCACATTTGCAATTTAAAAAAATAAAAACACCCAAATCATAAAATACAACTTGCAAGAATTCCTATTTAAGTTTCCCTAAGAAGTTTTCACAGCCAAAAGTTGGAGAAAATTTGTAAGGTTAATCATATTAATAACTATATGTATGCTAATTTTTCTCAAGGATCAAAAAGATTTTTAAAAAAACAGCATCCTTTTTATTTTTAAGACAGAAATTTTATCATTACCCAGAACGAATAATGGAATATGGCTACACATTTAATAAGCATCTTTTCATTATTCGAATACAACTAGAGATTCGAATCAGAAAAAACAAAAAATTCTTTGTGCATAATAAAACTGAAACAAAATTGGATTTCTACAGTTAAATAAGGAATAAAACTTCAGTCTGTTTCTAAAACCAATAAATAACTGAAATGGATACAATGTACAACATTTGCTCTCATAATTATTAATATATTCATATATCGAATTTTGACGCACAATTTTCCTTTCGCTTATTATTTTATGGTGCAAATATTACACACACACTATTTATAAATTCTATTTTTTTCCCCTCAAGACTCGAATTTGAGCATACATACAAAACAATGCATAAAATTTTAATTTATTATCCATAATGTACGATACGACAACACTGGAAAGCTTTATGTGAAGATAAATCAATTGACATATGCAGATTCAAAACCTATTTATAAATTCTACGAAATAAGTTTCCCCTTCCTTCCTTCTCAGTCAGTTTGAAAAATGGATGGTTTTAAAATGTAAATGACTTCCTTCAGACTTTTTACTACTGCTTGAAAGGAATAAAAACAAAATCTGTACTTCGCAGATGAATTTCAAGTTACTTAATAAAGAAAACGGCATGAATAGGTTGCACTGTGAAATATGCCATATGGAAGATATCGGTGAAGTGGGTTCACGTCAAAATCCTTTAATCAATATTTTGATCATATAGAATATTCTATTATGGAGAGTTAAAATAATATGTTCCACCAACTTCATCTGGTGTTTATCAAAATTCAAATTTTTACAATGTAACAAAACTTAGAAATCCCTTTTGATGTCAGCTATCATAATAAATTAACTGTTTTCGATTGTAATAGATTTTTGTATAGTCCAACATATTAGCCATTAGTTTTTATGACTTTCATTTTAATCCAAGCGATGTCTTTAAAGATGTCTTGATAGAACTTTAATTCACCAAGTTCAAGATTTTTTAGAACTTCGGTGGAACCATAAAATGAGTCAAAGACACTTTGAAAAAAATAAAGAGAGGGAATATCACCACCTCCAAGTCACATATCAGCAGGATTAAGAACTCAAAACTTGAGCTGAAGAAAAAAGATGGCAAGTTGGAACTGAAAGGTCAACGAAGCAAATTGCCCAAACCTATGATGCAACGCTTCAATAAGATGGTTTTCTCTTTAGTCAGTCATACTTGCCTGTGTAAATGTAAGTCAACAAGTCATAAGCTATCAAATATAACACACCTTAAAGAAAAAACAGCATGAAAAAACGAAGGCCTATCATCTTAATGATAAAGCTATACACGTGAGAAGGTAGTATTCATGACCCCCAAGCTTCTTCGATGGACTAGATGGCGAAAAGTAGTCACGACTGATGAGGCCTGAATCTTTCTATTAGACACAAAACAAAATTCTCAAGTGCAATATCTAAATAGAGATCATATCAGGCAAGATTTAATTCCATCAATTCGAAAGCCCATTCAAAAAGCGTCATAGTTTGAATGAATATTTTTGCAAATGGATACACTAAACCTCGGTTTGTTCTAAGATCAATTGAAAATACTCCCTTTAAAAAAATGTAAAGCTTTTTTTGAAAGATGAGTTTGTCAAAATGTATCCAAATGGTGATGGAGTTTTTCATTAATATTCGACACCTTCGCACACTACTACTAATAGTATGTTGAAATTCCTCAGCGAGGTTAAAGTGCGAACGATTCATAAAGCATTATTAGTGGAAAGTAAGCTGTCCTGATGTTACATCATGTGATTATTTTTTTGTGGGGATATTTAAAAAAAAGGAACTAAACAAGAGATAAGTTTCAACCCTGAGATTAATTAGCTAATAGAGCTATTAGCTGAAAATAAATAGTTCTTTCAGAATAAGGTGAAGAAAATCTCTAATGGATATTGCAAAATCCCTATTAATAACCCGAAATGATATTGCGTGCATTGAAACCATGGCCAACGATACAGATAAATCTTTGCACAAGTATACGAAATATACAAATTACTCTATATATGCTCTTTTTACCCAGATAAATTTTCCAAATTAAAATATATGTTTTATACTTTCGTTATTTCGAATTACCGAGGCATAACATGCTAATTTATGACACACAATTACAAACACGCGTTTGTTATTGTTAAACTACCGAAAACGGGCACGAAATGTTTTGGAAACACATCACCTAATTTTGCAGTGACATTCCCTTACCAACAGCGCGGGACACATGAAACATTGCTTTAAAAAAAAAAAAGCTTTATTTGTAACCATCTTGAAAGCAACAAAGTAAGTTTAAAAGCATTTCACTCAACAATATCTTTCTCAGAGATAGGAGGAATATATATCACCTAGTAGGCAGACGGCCTTGGCCCACCATGGGGCTGCTGTGCCAATGAAGAAGAAGGGAGAATAAACATTAAATGTGATACACAGTATGCTATGTTAATGCAATATATATGCGTTCCAAAGATATAAAACTCTTGGAAGGGAAATAAAGTCCATAAGTACGATTTTATTCACTGAAAATGTTACTAGGTGATAAAAAGTTACCAAGAAAAAGTGTGTAAAATGTTTAAACAGGAAAAATGGAACTAGTGATATATAAAGGGGATACGATTTCTTAAGAGATGTTCAAGTTTTTTAAAAGTCGACACTAACGCCGCATAAGTTGCCAAACATGTTAAAAAAGTACATCGAGTTATGGGGATTTGAGCAGCATTTTTCTACAGATGGGTGTACGTTTTGATGGTGGTTATTGGCAGCTCAGTATCCTTCATCCCAAAACTGACATCCCTACAGTTCTGATCGACATGTGCAAATATTTGATAATAGAGTACAGGTTGATTTGGGCATCTTTACCGATATAGTCGCACGGCGGCTAGCTCATTACTATCTGCAAATTCATACACGAATTATACTGGTTGTTCGTGAATCGTCGTTCGCAGCACAAGACGGGAATTTAAATGAGGAAGCCCTTCATGTCGTACAACGCCATTTAAATGTTTCGGACGTACGTTTCTATGTGAATATGATTGCTATGAATGTACACTATGCCCTCCCCCCCCCACCCCAAGTTTCTGCATGGAATTTTGAAACCTCTTGCAAACCTATTAATTTTTTAATACATACTTATAATATGACAATTTCTAATATACTGTAACGGTGTTGATATAAGTTCAAAGTTAAGCTGTCTGCACACTCATAGATGATGGTGGGAATTCGATATTTCCCCCTTTTTTTTCGTTAAACATTTTAGAGAATACATCGAAATTTCATAAGATTTAATAACATTCCAAAGCATAAAACGTATCTTTTTCTATTGAAACATGGGAAGGGGGGGGGGGAGGGCGATATGAAATTCTACCATTATTACATCAGGGATATTAAAAATCAGGAAATGCTAGAAAAGGCTGCGATATCTTTTCGAAAATTTAGATGGTAATTCTTCTTCTCAATGATAACAAAATATACTCCGAATGATAACAAACGTAATACCATGCGTTTCGATTTTCGTCCAAACTGCAGAAAACCGGTTTAGTGCGCGGACCTCATGATTTTCGAGAGTTTATGCGGATGCATTTTATGCCGGAAATGAGCAGGATAAAACTATCAGAATCTGACAAAAGGAGGGCAAACAATTGTGAACCCCCAAAGCAATACTTTGGTAGGTTTGTTCCACAACGTGACTACACATTATGTATCATAGTAAAAACTCCTTGGCCCATGGTGCGCTATGAATAACATTGTCATACATACCTGTCATTCTAGTGGTAAATGACTTCCAGGTAGAGTAAAGCACTTAAAAATAATACTTAATATTGCACTGATAAATAGTAATTTGAAAGAAGGGATTCAACTGATCTCGAGCCAGCGCTAGCATTCGAAATATAAAGACTGTATTTTCACGGGTTAATAAATCCCAGTCCAATTTTGCACTTGAGAACTGTCGCGGGTCATTGGCACGGCCGTAGAGTTGGGAAGGGAAAGAGAGCGTAGGAGTTCAGACCTCAACTAGACACTTGGGGTCAATCGAGACACACCTCGGCCCAACAAAAGAAGTCATCCGCGCAAGGGCTGACCCGCACAAAAGGCGGTGCCCAGATGACGGGTGAAGGCCAACCGCTTTTCCTTCTCGTTCCCTTCACTTTATTCCTGAAGTAACTATTGAAAAAATGCATGCCTGCACTAAACTACTCGAACTTATGTACCGATATGACGCAGAAAATGCTGCACTTTTGCTTCATGTAAAGCTTAATAAAAGACTGAAGTATCATATCTCTTGATGGTTAGTAGATAATAGTTATTTAACTGTTATTTATTTACTGTTCGATTTTCATCTACACTTTTTAAATTTCATATTTTATGTCTTAAAATATTTTAGTTATTTTAAATTATTCAGATACTTTGCAAGCACAGGCAGTTGCTTGACTTTAAGTTCTTGCTTTCTTCATAACCACATCGCAGGATGTTAGTTATATTTTCAAAAAAACATTTAAATGTAAGAATTTTTTTTAATTTTTTATTATTGTCTAATTTGTTGCAAACTTGAAGATGAATAATGTGGTTACAGCAAAGGGTTATGCTTATTTGCTTGATATTTTTTAATTTCTACAACTAACCAAAACCTGATCTATTTTAAAATTGT
Organism: Caerostris darwini; assembly: GCA_021605075.1. Classification (NCBI taxonomy): domain Eukaryota; kingdom Metazoa; phylum Arthropoda; class Arachnida; order Araneae; family Araneidae; genus Caerostris; species Caerostris darwini. The sequence goes on from BPLQ01013128.1 coordinate 380,204, forward strand.
CCAAAACAAAATATACTAGATTGTGATTGTTGTTAGATAATATATTAAAATACAAAAGCTTGATTGGATCAACACATATTTCTGAACAAACATTTTTAGACATGGACATAAATAAATCCATGTATATAAAAGCCATTTGAATAATCACCATTGCGATTTATTGCTACAGAAATGTAACTCAATATTCAAAAAATATTAAATTAATACATTATTTTGCATCAATTTATACATTTTTAATATGTAATATTGGTTATTATATATTAAGAAATGAAGTAAATATATAGTAGCTAATTTTCGGAATTTTTTAATGCAGCCAGAGCTCAGGTTACAGATATTATATGCAGCCCGAGGTCTTCTTTCTCTCCCCCACACTTCGAGCGCCCTATGAAGCATTCTACCAGTTAGAAAGGTGAGAGTGAAACGTAAGTGAGCCTAATGTAGATACAGGCCACTGACGACCGATGAGAAGAGAACACTGCCTTTCGAGAGGACTTTTAGGTAATAACCAGGCATTTGCGTTAACTACAGCAATGCTGCTAGCAAATTCGAACCTCATTCCTTTTGCACATTAGCAGAGCAGTTGGACCTGGAGTCAGAAGCCTAAGGTCTTTATAAGCCTGTACAAACTTACTCTAACAGAATAGGAGTCAATCTTTTACAGATGTAATTATCTTAATGAGGCTGCATGGAATATTTTTTATTTTGTTGCTATGATTCTTGTTTTGCAATCTTCACTGGCATTCTACCATGTCCTGGCATGCCATCATGATAGTCCAGAAACACCCGAGTCTCGTTTGAATTGCATTATTGGGGCGGTTACTTTCTTATCCAACCAGTATCGTCTGAAAGGACAATGGGAGGCAATCCCGAAATAACGACAGACTCGTTATCCGAACAACAATGCCCCGTTGGGATTAACGACGGGCGACCGGGTGAAAGCGAAACAAACTGTGCAGTTAAAAGAGGAAACATAATGGACAAAAGGACACAAGCGAAACCTCGGGATTAATCTGTGGGTCGCAGCATAAAGAATGCAGTTACTGTGCTGCCTCTCCAGACCCCGTAATCATTAAAATTCCTAAGAGACACGCATTCCATAGCTCGATGTTATTAATACCCACATTATTTCAAACAGTATCTTGACTAGCTCCTTAATGGATTGCCCCGAGTTAACTTGAACGAAAATTATTTTTTAAATCTGAGTTAAAGCGGGTATTTTTGTCCTATATAGTAATGTTCTAAGGTAAAACACGAATTCACTCGTTCGTCTGTCAATCTATCGCGATTTCATGTGATTTCATGTGACGCGATTTCACGCGAGAGAGTCCTACATTATTCAAAATATAGGTTTAGTTTGTCGCTTTACGGTAATTTTTTTACACACTTTAGGCTAATTAGACTGGGATCTACAGTTTGATGTGGAATCCAAACCACTAACAAACATCCATGCCACTCCAGGCTTCGCACCTGAAGCTATGGTACCAAAGTTCAAATATTACAAAGGCCAAATTTTATTTCAATCTAAATACAGTCAAACCTGTTTTTGAATGAGGGATAGGGACCGCATAAAAAATATCTTGAAATTTCATAAGTAGCTATAAAATATATTGTTTGCAACATTTCTACAGGAGATTTTTATGAGGTAAATAGGGACCGCATAAAAAAAGTTCCACATAGAAAATATGTAAATCAAAACCTCACGATGTAGCACAACCTCACATCTAATAGTAATAATCCTCGTATCGCATAGTAATGGGATGGTATATTAGGTGGGTCATCTGTTGGATTCCCATCCAATAGACCGCTCCAAAATATGGGGAGAAGTCTTGTGTTATTGGTTGCTTGTATTTATTTGTATTTACTTTCGGCCATTTTTAATGATAATGTCAGAGAGGTATCGTAAGGTGACATCGAAAGCGTTGAAATAGAGAATTATAGTTCTGATTCTAAAGTGCAGTACCGAATTGCTAAATTCATCTATAATATAAAAAGGATAAATAAAGCAGAATAAGAAATTATTGATCATAACTCTAAGAATGTAGATTTTTCGGTTTTAATACATAATAAGTTGTTCTGAAACAAAACTCAATATCGGGAAAAAAAACCCTGATATTTTAAAAGGGTTCAGAATCGGCTTTGAATATACCTATACGAATGTATGTGAGAAACAAGAATGATCGGTTCTCACATTCCCAAATACTCACACACAGTTACCCACAATTTACGAAGTCATTTTCACATTACTTCGTAAATGAGATGAAAAAAAGAGATTCACCTGACGTTCCCAGGCGAGGCAATTACCAGCGATTCCCACCATTAACCTACCAGGAGGATGAGCTTCTTCCCTCACAGACCCGTTTTAATTAACCTTCAAGAAACAAGGTAGCGATGACGAAGGGGTTGAAGCGGTGATCTGGAAAGATCGGCCTTGTGACTGGATTTCCGATTTGCAGTGAAACGAAATGGGCACAGATTTTGAACCGTGATTTCACAAGAACAGCTTTGCTTTTTTTCATTGTTACCTTTTACCATAAATGATCTGCGAATGTTAAGCAAGACGAAACTTACAGTTTTGATTGTTTCACATCTAATATGTTTATCGGAATACCTATCTATCTATTTTGAAACATCTACAGTTTCTGTAATGTAGCAACTAGCTTTTTTTTTTGTTGTTGTTCTCGAATAATGATGCCAGAATTGTCTTTCTTATTGAAGTTATTAATGCCATCGAATTTGTTAGCAGTAATAATTTCAAATAATAAAAAGTAGTGTGTATTTTTAGAGTTGAAAATCATTAATTTCAAACACTAAAAATACTACCCACAAACTATCACTATTTTTACTATCACAAACAAATCAAAATTGCTTAAATTCCGTTTGTAGTATGCGAAACAACTTTCAAAATGTACCAACATTAGTAAAATCTATATTTAAATGATACCTCGGTATTCGTCCGCTTTGAAATAAGTCCAACTATGAGTCTTGATATCTTGTAATAAGTCCACTTGATATATATCCTGTTTGAACACAGAGTATTTTGTTAGGTACACGATTTTTTGTTTGGTTTGTCGCTCTACGATCATTTTGTGCATACTTTAGACTAATTATACCGTGACCTACAGCTTAAAGTGGATTCCGAAGCATTCACAAACATCCCTGCCACCGCCCACCGCCAGGATTCGAACCTGAAGCCTGTGGTACCAAAGGCCAGAGCACTAGCCAATTGGCTACGTGTGCCAAAATTTTTGTCAAGTGGATGGATGTCAAAAATTTTGCAGAGAAATACCAACAAATCTCAAACAAGCCATGAAGAATTGTCTCAAATGGCCAGACAATAACACATTTCCAAAACATTCTAAAAAGCAAACGGAAGCAAAATTCTTTGAGGCACATCTTTTAATAAATACCAAATAGACAGAAAAAAACAAAATTAACTTTGGTAAATTTTCATTCCTGTATTTTATTATTAAGCAGTGTTTAAATTATTTTATACAAACCCATGAATAAATACATAATATATAAAAAAACAATAGAATTTTTTTCATGAGGACAAGTCCTCATGATTTGATAAATGTCCCGTTTGGTGCAAGTCCAAAAATCGTATACAGAAGATTAAGGACGTATACTGATAATGCAACTTTCCGTAAATCCGTAAAATCCTACAAAAGTGCATACACTTCACAAAGGATGTATAAATGGAAGAGAAAACCACAATGAAAGTGGCTCGAATAATTTGTTCCACTATTCCTGTTCGAATCGAACTAATCAAATCCCATTCACTCACAATGCCCGCATTGTTCCTCCGCCGCGCATGCAAACCAACGGCCAATTAAGACGAGCCAAGTGGCCCTTGTTCATGCTCATCCAAACTTCCCTCCCGATTGTTATCCTGGAACGATGACTGGCAATTAGGACACGCTCCGGCCTCAAGCTCTGTTTGGCAAGCCTTTTTATCTATGCAAACTTCTCTGCGCCAATTCATCTTCTCGTTTTATGTATCTCGCGCATCCTGGACGGGCAATCGTCCAATGCGATATGTGTCTACTCTCTTTGCATATGTGTTTTTGTGGCTTTTGAATGTATTGAGGACAGACGACAGGCGTTTCCGAGTGAAGAAGACTTTTGGATCTGGATGGAATGACAATATACTTGGAATGCGTTCCGCCTCTTGCACGATTGTATGAAATGTAAACATTCGAACATGAGAAAATATAGGGTATTGAGACTTATTGGAGTATCATTAAAAAAAGAAGAAAAAGGAATAAAATGTCCTAACTAAGTGCCCTATCCTTAATTAGCTTAAATATACAAGCTGAAATATACCCTAACTAGCATTCCCTATGCCCTATCTGCTAACTAGCTTCAAAAAAATTAATAAATTACAATGTAAGATAGCTCAGTAATTCATAGAATGTCTAAGCGATACATAATTTCATATTATATATTAAGGAGCATCTGAGAAGTTTAGAATCCAGTTGGAATTCATTTTTTAAAAATTTCATTGGATATTTTCATTTGGGATTGTTAGAAAGACTGGGTCTATTAGATCCTTTGTACCACAAAATTGCATGAATAGAAGCACCGAAATATTAGCTATATAAACTGATTTATATCACTAATCAAATTTTTCATATGTTGTTGTGACTAATCCTCAGTGTTAGGCAGTATGGGACGGACACCCCATGAGTACGTGAGTAATCTACTCATGGATGGAGGGGAAGGGTTGCCCTCTGTTTTGATGGAGCACCCGTAGGTAGAATCTGATTTGGCTCCGTGTAGCTGAAGAAGAGCGCTGCCTTCCGGAATGACTTGTAGAGGGAACTACGCTGCATTTGCGTGTCATATGGGTGAAAAACATGAAGACCCCCGCGATACGAATTGCTGAACATCATAGACGGCATCAAGTCTCCTAGTTTTTGAAACAGTGTCTACAACAATGCCGCCAGCGGATTGAACCTCAGTCGTAATCATCACCAGCGACGCACGTTACCACTGAGCTACGAGTCGGCTATATATATTTGTTAGTTCATCATCCGGTAGTTCTAGTAGTTCTCCACTTAATGTATGCTACGAAACAGCTCATCTACAGGTGATGAGGGCAAGACATTACCGCTCAAGAAGATTTTCAGGAGTACTTACCCTCCCTTTCACATACATTTGCGAGTCGCATGGTAGAAAACTCGGAAAACTACCATCGGCAACTTAAATACCGATACGGGGCGCCTTTACACGTGTTGTCACAATCGTCACTGAGACTCTTTGTCTGCAAATAAGACAGCCACAGAATTCTAACCTGAGTTCTCCAGCAGGCTAGCTACTCAATGTGCCAAGGGCCTTACACTGAATTCCGGTTGAACAAACTAAAGCCATCTACTTAGTCATACTTTCGACAGCAAACCAAAAGATCTGACAAGGAAATTTATTGACTTTTGTAGTTATATTGTTAAGTTACATTTTATTACAATCTCTTCTGAGGATTTTGCTAAGGATTTACTAATGTGTGCAATAAACTTCAAATTCCTTGTATTTCATGCGATATTTTATAATTGATATTATACTAATAACGGATGGTCCGTTTCAGTAAGTTAACATTGAAATCATTTGCATCATTAAATTTTATCGAGAAAAAAAAATCAATTGAACACTTCAAAATTAAAATTAAGAAAAATCCAAACAAAATCTTTTTTTATATCTTTATGCAATTAAGGCACAGTTAATTTTTTTTTTAAAAAAACTTGACTTTAACTTGATTTTTACACAAAGCAAAACAAATTCAACAAAAAGAGATGCATCCAAACTATAAACGATAAAATACCAAACCGGAAAAATAAATATGAACATAATTAAAGCATACATAAACAAAACAAAAAACCCGTTTACTACATTTTTGCGTTTTTTAACTCAATAACCATTAAAGCGAGTTCAAAAAATAAACAGCAAAACGTTAACTTCCAATTACGTTAAGCACATTTCACGCGGATGTAGAAAAAAAAA
>BPLQ01013128.1:386297-400537 GCA_021605075.1 Caerostris darwini
TATTTTTTTGCATCTTCACAATCAATGAAAAGTGCTACACGCATAAATAAAATAGCATTTTTTCACTGTAGGCGATGTATTAGAAATTCACATACTAATGTGGATTTATTTATTTTAAACTTAAATACGGTTGGAATTTTTTTTTACGAATGGTTTTTCCTTAATAATCATAAATAGTACATGATGAGTACATATTAAACTAGGCTGAGTCAAAAAACTAAAGAAATTTTTAAAAACCTGCACATAAATATTAAATCAAATGTCCGTCATTATGAATCGATGAAAATTCGCTTTCAAAAAAACATTTCTAATTTGGCATTTTTTAAAAATAACTTTCATTTTATTTACCTCTGCTCTTAAATTATATATATATATATATATTAAGTATAATTAAGTATTTACAATATCAGTTAAGTTTGTTGTTGTTGTTTCTTATCCCACTTGGCTGGCCAAGCCCACGAGCCCATACGTGCTCATGATTGAAGGGGAAGGAAGCAGCTTCTGTTGTGATGGAGCACCCGTAGGTAGTAGTCTGACTTTGGCACCGTGACGCTCTTACAGTCATAGGAGACCGGGACCTACGGTTTAAAGTGGATTCCGAACCACTACAGACATCCATGGCACCGCCGGGACTCGAACCCGAAACCTGTGGCACCGAGCGCCAGAGCGCTAGACACTCGGCCATTCAGGTCCCAAATTTGCCAACGGCACGCGGTGTTCCCAGGTGGTCACCCACCCAAGTACTGACCGCGCCCAATGATGCTTGACTTCGGTGATCTAACGAGAACCGGTATATTCAGCATGGTACGGCCGTCAAACTCAGTTAAGTTTAAAATATAATATATATATATATATAATATTTTAAACTTAACTGTTATTGTAAATACTTAATTTGCTCGACTCACGGCCCGGGAGTAACGTGCGCATCTATCAAGCAAGGGAACAGAAGTTCAAATCTACTAGTGGTAGCCATTGATGTCATTTATAGAAACGAGGTTTGGTTTGTCCCTCTACAGAAAGACTGGAAAGTAAAAAAATTTCACACTGTAAGCTAACTAGTCCTTCAAAAAAAACAACAAAGGAGTCTCCATGGCGATTGTGGCAATGTGTGAAAGCATCTCGCATCGATAATTAGGCTGTCTGGTGGGAATTTTAAGGGTTTCCTGCTATACTACACGCAAATGGGTTTGGTTTGGTTAGTCGCTCTACGGTCATCTTATGCACACTTTGGTCTAAACAGACCGGGACCTACAGTTTAAAGTGGATTCCGAACCACTGTGGTTTCGCCGTTTTCCGAGTTACCTGCTTGGAAGGAGTAACCGGTAACTTGTTTTTCCATTTCTCTCTTTGAAACGTTAAACGCTTTTCTTTCTTCTTCTTTCCCTGACGTAGGTATCCTAAGACATACGCTGGGGATCCAGAATCAGCCATCCTGTTTCGTTGAAAATTCAAGAGTTTTTTCAGTCTTCATATAGATAACTCTTAATGTCCCTCCTTTTATTGAATAAACAGGGTTTCCTTTAATAATCCATTTTCCTAACCATAATCATTATTTTACCGTGGTTCGGAATCCACTCACAAACATCCATGCCACCGCCAGGATTCGGACCTGAAGCCTGGGATACCAAAGGCCAGAGCGCTAGCCACTTGGCCACGAGGCCGCTAACGCGCAAATGGGAGGCAGTTGGCCCTAAAAGCTGTCCTGGAAGGCAATATCCTCCCCTCTTCAACCAACGGTAGGCAGTTCGTGGTATACATAAGTGGTGTATAAGGCCCAGCGATGTTCAATATAAAGACACATACTTAGTTTGAGGACTGAATTGAAATTTTTCTAATCGTTTTGTTTAAGTTTACTGTCCCTTTTTAAGATCTTCCGATTTACAACTAATCAAGCCAGTCCAATAACTGCACAAAATATGCTCCCTAAGGCATTGAGATAGATACAGACAGAAAGTTAGACAAAAGCCCTTCATAAATAACCGTAAAACAAATTCAAAATAAAAACAATGAATTTTCTCAATTGTAAGCGTATTAATTACTGACGAGAACACAATTCAACATTTTTGGGATCAGATGACAAATCTTTTGTCTGGAGAATATCGAATGAAGAGTTGCGCACAAAAACTAGACAGCAACAGTGAAGCAGGATGGCAGATCAGTAATGGTCTGAGGCTCAATTACAGATGCTAATCCAGGAAACGCTGTATTTTATTGATGGAGGAACGGATCAGAATGTATAACTCGGCATTTTAAAAACAAATTTGCCACAATGTGTAAAACAACTTTCTCTCGGCAACATAGTAATTTTATCAAGATAAGGATCCCAAATAAAAAATGAGTTCCCGATTCCTATATAATCATACTCGCTTCATAGAAATATCACACCAAAGCCCAGACATATATCTCATCGAGAATTTGTGAACTGAATAGAATAGAATTGAATTATCTCAACAACAACAACAAAAAAAAGAGACAGGGGAACACGCTGTTCCCAGTAAAAATTGAGTATTACTATTAAATGAGTATTACTGCAAGAACAGACAAATATTTAGCCAATTTTTTGAGAAACATTTGAGAAAAGAGTTTTATCTATGTATAAAATACTTAAAATGGCTGTGAAAAAATAAGAGATTATATAATAAATACAAATTCATTTGAAATATTAACTAGTTTTAAAATTCTTCTCTTATTTACTTATTACTATTATTTTTTTACCATAATATCTGCTTACAATGGATTAATTTTAAAATTTTGTTCTCTGTTTTTAAAAGTGCATTAAATATAATATTAAAAAATTCATTTAATTGTTTTTCTTGTAATTTTAGTCAAATTTTTTTTACTGGATTCATAACATTTCTTTGACGTCCGAGGTCAGTTTGGTACGGGTGTATGAAGAATACAAAAACTAACTACTTAACTCTCTGGCACTAAAATCCACGCTGAACCATGCCCGTTTGAGAACTGGCAGATTCTGAAACAGGAGATGTTTTGTTTATACGGAGTAGGGTTGTTAGCCCCTACACCCAACAGCCATATTAGATCTGGGCCTACGGTTTAAAGTGGATTCCAAACCACTACAGGCATCCAAGCGAGCAAGCTACCTACGGCACGTATCACCAGTCCATCAGGCAATGTTTTGTTTGGTTTGTCATTCTACTGTCAATTTTTGCACACTTCAGGCTAATTAGACCTTGACCTACAGTTTAACGTGGATTCCGAACCAATCACAAACATTCATGCCACCGCCAGGATACGAACGTGAAGCCCATGGTACCAAATGCCAGATCGCTGGGCAATTGGCCATCAGGCCTCTTGAATAATACCAATCATAGCGAAAATATCCTTCGATTACGTTTTCATTATTGCTCTTAATTGCATAACTTATTTCAGATTTCTACTTTATAACATATTGTTTTTACATAATTGAAGTATCTAAAACACTCTATAAGAACCGAAAAAAGTTGTTAATTTTATACCACAGATATAAAACCGAAACTCGTTTCATATAAGATATATGAAAGAACTATACGCCACTGCGGTTTGATTTGTCGCTCTACGGTCATCTTATGCACACATTAGGCTAAACAGACCGCGACCTACAGTTTAACGTGGATTCCGAACCACTCACAAACATCCATGCCACCGCCAGGATTCGAACCTGAAGTCTGGGATACCAAAAGCCAGAGCGCTAGCCACTTGGCCACCAGGCCGCTGTACGCCACTGCGGAGTATACGAGATATTTTTTTTCGGGCCACACATTACGCCTGCGTGCTGTACGGATTATAGGAAATTATGGTACTTACATTCCGTCAAAGTCGATTACCACAGATTGCGCGCCAGGATTTGCATACACGCACACGTGCCTCAGACGTCACAAGAGGATCAATGGAAAAGCGGATTGGGACGTTTGTGGCGCGTAAAGAGCCTTTGGCCTACTTGCAGAACAATGGGCGGCTGCAGTTGGAGAAAAACTCTTTAGGCTCTCGCTAAATGCAGCCATTCACACGGACGCAAATCCGTATTCTGTTGCGTACCAAGAATGTCATGCACCTGATTACGCCTATTTGTACTATGAATAATACTAGAACTTTGCATTTTGGATTTAAAACTGTAAAGACTGTTAACAGATTTAATATGGATTTTTCACTGTAAAAGGGTTTTCAATACAAATACATCTGTACAAGATAAATCTATGAAAAAAGTTTTAAAGGTTTTTTTTTTAATTTGATGCATAAAATGTCATTTAAAAATGACATTTTCAATAGAAATAGTGGAGAGTAAATAATAGCACAAAATATTTGGCGATCTTTTAAAAGACATTTTCCGTAGACTCAATAAAAACATATTTGAAACCTACCTTCTATTTATTATATTGAGCATACAAAAAATGTTGTGCGACTCAGTGTTCTGCAGTGCGGGACGGACATCCCATGTGTAGTCTACTCAAGCATGGAGAGAAAGGGCAGCTTCTGTTGTGATGGAGCACCCGTAGGCAGAAGACTTGACTCCGTGTCGCTAAAAAAAGAGGGCCTTCCGGGTGGACTTTTAAGGAACCCGCATTTTCGTATCGTATTTGAGAAAACTCGGAAAACTCCCATCAGGTAGTCCAACGAACGAGGCATTATGCTGAACATCTCAAACGCCTCCTCGTTTTTTGAAACAGTATCTACAACAAAGCTGCCAGCGGATTGAACCTCAGCCCTAATGGGCACCTGATTGACAATTGGCTAGCACCCTGACCTTTGGAACCACAGGCTTCAAGTTTGAATCCTAGCGGTGGTATGGATGTTTGTGAATGGTCCACGTTAAATTGTACTATCCAGTTTAATTAGCCCAAAATGTGCACAAAATGACCATAGAGCGGTAAACCACACCAAACCAATCAGCCTTAATATCAGCGGCGCACGTTATCACTGAGTCACGAATCGGGCCTTAAACAAATTAAATGCATTAAACCATTCATCTTTTTATCAATAAAAGCATATATATTACAATATTTAGAAATCAATTCTTCCCAGGTGCTATCAATAACGAAAAATATTTTAACTACAACTTGGTAAACGAAAAGAAAAAGTATTGTAATTAGAACTATAAAATTAATTAATTAATTTGTAACTATTCTACAACGTTTCAAATGTTGTTGTTTTTTTAAACAATGTCATATTAATGTTAAACGATATCTCTTAACTTCAATGAAACGATACATTTAAGTAACTATCAAATGCAATTTCTAAAAATATACACAACCAAAAGGAATATAAAATACTGCACGAGTTAATCGAAGAATAATTGCACATAAATGAAATTAATTTTAAATGTTGTGAAATTAAATTTCGTGTCGCATTTAAAACAAATTTCAAAATCCATTCCTCTAATGAATCAAGTGTTTATTGTTTCACATATTTCAATGAAGTAGTTATGAAATGATTAATTTTTTTTTAATTGAAAATCCTTTTTTTTTTTCCTTGAATATATTTTTATGAAAATCTTTTTTTTTTTTATTGAAATCTTTGTAATATCGAAATCAGAAGGAAAATTTAAAATTTTGACGGTTTTCATTTTAATGTAAAGCAATCATTTCTTGAAACTTTTTTTTCCACTCAACATTTCTAAAAAAAAATAAAAAAAAAAAATATTAAAAATAAATTAAAACAATTCGATTATTCAATTCAATTACAAAAAAATTTAGACAAACTTTAAAAAAAAAAATATTTTAATCACTGTAGAATCTATTAAGAACAGATCAATTAAAAAATTCTTTAATTAATTAAATTTAAAATTAAAATTAATTTTTTCTTTAAAAAAACTCAATTGAACAATGTTCTCTCATAAAATAACAAGAATTATGTCCCCTTAAAAAAAAATTAATGTTTTTGATTATTAAAATTTTTCAAAACTGATAACAATTAATTAAAACTTTTGATTCACAAAAATGTTGATTTCATCAGATTCCAAATAATTTAAGCTACTGCAGTTAACAAAAACAACATTAAAAAAAAATTCAGATTTCAGAGAATAGGTAAAACGTCAGAATTTTTAATTATTATTTTTATTTCTATCTTTTAATATTCTTTTTATTTGATTTGTCGCTCTACAGTATTCTTGTGCGCACGAGGGCTAAACAGACCAGGTCCTACAGTTTAAAGTGGATTCCAAACCCCTCACAAACATCCATTCCACCGTCAGGATTCGAATCGGAAGCCTGGGATATCAAAGTCAGAGCGCTAGCCATGGCCACCAGGTTGCTATTTTGTTTCCTTTTTTTTTTAGGAACAAATTCTTCTTTTTTTTTTTTTTTTTTAAAATTTTTTTAATTTTTAAAAAAAAAATTAAAATTTTATAATTTGTTTGAATTATTAAAAAAAAAAAAAAATCAACAAAGATTGTAACTTTAGGATGTTTGAAAAAAACAAAGTAATGTATATATATACATAACAACAGTATATCTTAGTATAAAATCTTACTGGAATGGATTTCATATTTTCACGTCACATTTTTAATGTAATTCCACCCACTAAATATTTAATCAAAAATACCTCAAAAATTTCATAATAAAAAAAATAAATAAATAAATAAATAAAAATAAAAAAGCGATTGAATCCGAAATATGAAGGAAAACATAACACCCCCACAAATAAATAAAAACTAATAAAGCCAACAATAAACATTTCATTATCTTGTTACGCATTTCACGTAATTGGTCTAAACCAAAAAACACGTTTCACATAAAAAAATAATAATAATAATAATAAATCAATGTCGGCGCAATTGAAACACGTACACTGTCAGGTAGACTAGAGCACAATAACCAGGATGGGCGTTCATGCTCCAGCTAGCACAAGGTCTTGTTATTAAATATCTGTCGACTATTCACTGAAAGGGGCAGCAGTCTTTCTTATGAACACCGATTTCGGTAGAAGATCTTTTTACGTCCTTTCAGGCTGATCTCCGTGTAAGACGGAGCTGGGTGAAATGTTCCACAAATAAAAGATGTTCTTCCCAGCTCCACCCTTTCTCTTTTATTCTAAGAAATATTCTCACAATTCTAAAATAAATTGCCGACAATAAATCATAAAAAAAAACCTTTATTCGAAAACAATTATTTGATATATACACATGAATATAATTTTTCCAAATATGTATTAAACACAAAACCCGATATTCATATCAGAAAAGACAAAAAAGAATGAATATAGCCCGACTCGTGGCTCAACGGCAACGTGAGCTACTGGTGAGCATGAGGGCTAAGGCTCAATCCGCTGGCGGCTTTGTTGTAGACACTGCTTCAAAAAATGAGGAGTCTCAATGGCGTTCGTGATGTTCGGCATCTTGTCATGTTGTAAGTCGGACTACCTGGTGGGAGTTTTTCCGGGTTTCCTGCCATTCGATACGCAAATGCGGGGTTATAGCAAAATAGTTATAAATAAATAGTTATCCCTGAAAGTCCTCCCGGAAGGGAACTACCTTCCTTCTTCAGCAACACGTAGCCAAGTCCGACTTCTATCTATGGGTGTTTCACTTACAACGGAAGCTGCCAATTTCCTGCCATCCATGACAACACGCGGATTCAGGGACTTGGTATAGATGTTGCCGTCGACCAAATGGGATAAGAAACAATAACAGAATGAATATGCTAAATTTCCACATCTTTTTCGCAATGTAACCCATTTTGCAAAACCTAAGATCGTTTCGCATAGATGCGTAGTACAAATAGTAGAAGATAATACGCTAAATCCACATACTCATCTGTGCTAAATCCACATACTATTTAGTGATTTTAATGGCGAAATGTAAAACTTCCAGACCAATTCAACCTCAGAATAGCTTTCAGAAAAAAAAAGAATATAATTTCGAAATAGCCACCAACGCAAAAAATGTTATTCCATTTGAAGATCTTTAATAATCTCCACCTCCGCAATTTGGTCACGCGACCCACTCTTTGAGAAAACCAGATCTAAAAAGTATCTCATCGACACAGATGATCGTCAACTTGCTGGTGGCCAATATAAACGTGATGTCACTTAAACAAGTTTGTTCGATGAGGGTAGGATAGTTATGCAGATGCGGCGCTTACGCTGGGAATTAATTAGATCATCCAATGACATTCATTTGTTTTGACTGTTGAAGGACAAAGTGCGTGCCTATGTAATTTTAGGAAAAACTCAATCTTCTCATCATAATTAAAATGTTATTGTTGTGTTGTTTCTTATCCCACTTGGTAGATATATAGACCAAGCCCACGAACCCGTATGGACTCATGATTGAAGGGAAAGGTGGTAACCTCTGCTGTGATGGAGCACCGGAGGTAGAAGTCTGACTTGGCTCCGTTTTACGTCATATGAGACCGGGATCTACGGTTTAAAGTGAATTCTGAACCACTACAAACATCCATAACAACGCCGAGACTCAAATCCGAAACCTGTGGCACCGAGCGTCAGACACTCGGCCATTCAAGCCCAAATATAATTAAAATGCAAAAAGGCTTTCTAGTGCTGATGCTTGAAGAAACATGATACAATCATTAAATATTAACGAAACATACATTAATTCAAAAAGTTAATGTTGTTTTATACATATTCTATGCAAGAAACAATGCGTAAAAGTATTACCAGAACAAATGTTTGGATAAAAGTGATTTTAAAATACTGTCTATCAATGCCTTAATATTATGTATACCTGTACAATTGCCTACATAAAAGTTTGTCTCCAAGAGGACTTGTTTTCTTACTTTTTAAAATTGGTAATGAGTTGAACACTTTAAAATAAGCAAAATTCAATTCTCGATTAATATATTTAATAAGAAAATATTTTATTAAATATATATTATTTTATTCAACAATGATGACAAATTGTCTTAAGACGTGATTTATTATGCGCATTTATTTATTTTCCGCTACTAGCACTGAAATACCAAGCTAATCCCAAAATAAACAACTCTAATAATGCAACGCTAACTCTTATAAATTATCCAGAACATTAAACCAGTTATCATTATTTTTTTTTTAAATTTGCAAATAAGAAAACTCGATCCGTAATTGGAATGGAATATCGAATTCCGTAGTAACTGCGTATAATCCACATATATTACGAATTTGTTATACACGCAATGATGCGGAATTATGCAAAAATCGATCGGACTGAAAACTCGAAGAAAGTTCAAACAACTAACTTCCTCATAAATGACGATTAATAAAATTCCACCTGAATAATGTTTCAGTCAACGACATCGCTCGAAAAGTGTTTAGTATTCTTCGAACATAAACATTCTACCTCAAAAATCCACTCATCCATTTTATTTCATTATCTCAGATATCCATCAAAATTATACACAGAAGTTGTATAAGTATAGAGGGAAAAAAAGAAAATCTACCAAATTTTGTTTAAGTATACGCACTATTTTAAAATTACAGCTATAAACGTTAGTCAAAATATTTAAAATGCCGAATTGTTTAATTGTCCTGGTTATGATCAAAAAGATTGGAAAGATATTGTACACAGCAAGACTTTGTAAAAAAAAAAAGAAGAAAAGTTTCCAATTTTCAGAGGAAGTTTTAAATTTTTCAACAAAAGTATCAACAAGATTTTTTTTTTTAAATTAATACATACTGAAATGAAATGTTTCATATAATTTCAAAATGAGACAATGTTTATGGTTCAATAAATTTGAAAAAAAAAATTTTTTTTTAATCATCAAATCTATTGCAAATGCATCAGTAATGTTTGGATTTGTTACTGTGCGACAGTCCACGTTGTTTCAATAGTCGCAAATCAAATATTAACTACTTTATTACAAGTTTGGTTTATTGCTCTACGATCGTTTTAGGGACCTACAATTTAACGTGGATTTCGGACCACTGGCCAACAATCATTTGTCCATCAGGCCGCACTTTATTATGACAAGAGCATCACTCTATTTCGAAACCTTCAGGAATAAATTAATTAGAATCAAATAGTTTTGCAGAATTGCAGCATCCAATAAACATTGTTAACTCAAGTGTATTTTATTCCCTTTCTTTTTTAACAATGACACTTTCGTGAAATTCATCAAAAAAGTATTAAAATCATGTCTGTTTCAGAAATTTCTGAAAAACCAATGCAATTTTTTTCAGCGATTATGAAGCACACACTTTTCGAGCCGACGACTTACAAAACTACACATTAGTTTATCATCTTTGCATCACATTACGGAACCCCATACCAGAACAACATCATGTTCATACATGATGATGGACATGAAAATCCTAAATGTTACATTATTAACATGATAAAAGCAAGCAGATAAATAATAAATCTGCCAGTAATAAGCACTGAATATTTTGTTTTTGTAGTTAAACATTATTGCCATTGCATGCCACGACTTTGTGTAAACATTGTATGCCACGATTAGCTCAAAGATGAGTAATGAGGAAAAGACATTGGAGGACAATAATTACTCCGTAATTATATATAATAATTTTTAAGATAAAGATAATTACGGAGTAATTAATTAATTACCACCAAGTAATTAAACTGTAGGGTAATTAATATTGACTTAAATTTCCTGGACTTAAAGTAATTACGTCTAGGATAATTACTCCGGATTTGCGTGAGACATAGAAGAAAACTCAGTAAACTCCCACTAGGCAGCTTGACGAATCATACGATTTGCATACACTGGCACAATCCACATCGAGTACGTTCGTTTTAGAAAGCAGTGGCACTGTAATGGAGGCCACCAGCCTATTCAAACCCGAGCCCTCCTATAGATAACGGCCTGTTTTCCAATTGGGCAGCGCTCTGGCCTTCGGTAACCCAGGGGTCAGGTCCGAATCCTGGCGGTGCCATGGATGTTTGTGAATGGTTCGGAATCCACTTTAAACTGTAGGTCCCGGTCTGTTTAGCCTAAAGTATGCACAAGATGACCGTAAAGCGGCAAACCAAACCTATAGACGCTCCTCCCGCTGGACCACATATGAGGCCATTTCAATTTTTCTCTAAACATTTCACAACATCAGTTTGGAAACGAAGAAAAAAAAAAGCCAAATCTTCCCGAAAGACAGCTTTCTGGCGTAAAAAAGCGAGGGAAAAAAGAACGATCCGAGAGCGTGACTCTTCACGCTCTATTTTCTTCCCACTTCCCACGGGGCCTCGTGCACTTCCTACCGGAAGGAATATTCATCACGTAGGTTTTGCTCTTCCATTTTTATGGCGTTCGACGAGGAAACATGCCACTCCAAGTGGCGAGATACCGCCAACCACGGCGAAGCATCCTATCCCAAAAAAAATCACATTTCATCACTACAATATATTTTAATTTAATTCAGGGCTGCACAGACCTTGGAAATGCTTTTGATACGATAATGTTTATTTTACTCACAGAAATTAATTATTAAATGATTTGGAAGATGTTCAGATTTTCAAGAATGCAGTTCTATTTTAATAAAAAACATAAACATTTAAATGTTTGTAATAAAATAGAAAAAAAAATCCAATAAAATATTTTGCTAACTAAAAGATTGGAACTTTCATTTATAACGAGTTAGTCTGAATAGGGGTCTGATGAACGAATGAGTAGCGCTCGGTGCAGCAGGTTTCGGACTCGAGTCCCGGCGGTGCCGGTGGAATGGTCGGAATTCACTTTAAACCGTAAGTTCCGTTCTAATACGACCGTAGAGCATTGAGCGTAGGGTTAACAACCCTACCCCTACGTATAAAGAAAACATCTCCTTTCTCGAAATCTGCCAACGGGCAGATGGTCTTGGCCCACCATGGATCTGTTGCACCAATGAAGAAGTCTGAATCCAAGTTTCCTATCTTAGTATTTTCATTTTATTTCAACAAACATTTATTATCAAAACAAATTTCAATTCAAAATTTCGGTAAACAAACGACATGATGTTTTATTAAATAATTCACACATATTTATAAATAAGCATTTTTAGGTATGAATACTTAAAAAAAAATAATAATAATAAAAAAAAAAAAACATTTGATGAATCACTTTTGCTCTTGGTGATCACAAAGCGAACAAAATATTAAAATGATTATTAAATTAATGTAATATCAGGCATTAAACTCCTTATTTGCTTTTTTTACTTTTTATGAATTTTTTTTTTTTTTTTGTTCCAATGCAGCTGGCAAACACTTAGACATCTTGGTCTCGGATACCTTAAGGCAAGCGTTGCACAGACGTTACTCACTTTGCATTACCCAGGGGGCGCGTGTGACTTGAAGAACCGGACGCGGAGTAACAATGCCCCATAACGCTCTACGAGCCTATTAGGACCTACGGTTTAAAGTGGATTCCGAACCACTACAAACACCCATGGCAACGCCGGGACTCGAACCCGAAACCTGTGGTACCAAGCGCCAGAGCGCTAGCCACTCGGCCATTCAGGCTCCCATTTTATTAGAATTAAAGAAATGAAATTTATATATGTTAGATAAACAAATGCGGAAAAAAAAACCTGAATGATTATGTATATTTCAATGACTTACAATGCTGTGGGGTTTTTTCCCCCTCCTAGTGAAATTTTCTTTCCTAAACGTGATGCTGGTTACAGCTAGAATGTTTTATTATCCTAATTAAAAGGCTTATTTAATCCAGTTTTAGACTGGTTAGTTAATTTCCTTTCTGTAATGCCGTCAATTTACCAGTTAAACTGATATTAAGATGCCTTTCAAAAAAAAAAAAAATTCTTTTTAATTGCTGTTTTAGAATAAGTTTTAATTATAATAATTTTATTTGAAATATTCATTGCCTTGATTCATATATATATTTCCCAAGAGTTAAATTTATTAAAAAATTAAATTACTGGAAAATTAAATTTCCAAAATTTTTAGTAACTCCTCAATCATTAGATACACAAGTCGCTTATATAAGGATTGACAGTAGCCATAAAGTAAAGTTAATTTTTAAATTTTAAAAGAGTCAACGTGCCATCAAAATTTTTTTAAAGAAACCGCTAAGCAAGGAATCCTAAAAAGTTTGAGAATCACTGGATTTAAAAAAAAAAAAGTATCACTGCAGAAAATTAATATAATGTAAGCATGTCCAAGCTTTAAAAGACCACGTGATAAAATAAAATGTAAATAAATAACTTGAAGCACGACATTACTTTGATTCACTTTCTTAGTTGTAACCAAGCGGAAAAACGATCAGTCAAATGGTTTCAATTTTTCAATAATCACGAAAGAAAATGTTTGCTCACCAATATATGATGACATAAATAGCTTTGTGCATCTCAATGCTTTAAATGGTAACGATCCCTTTCAGAGAACAATTTTGAAATGGAACAAGTGTTAGGCAATCTGATGAATTCTTGCAGCAAACGTGTACTGATAGCCGATGTTTTAATAACCAAAAGAATTGAGTCTTTTCTGTCAGAATAAGGACAACGAAAACACAGCAGAAACAAAACAAAACAAAGCATACTACAAACGCAAACGTTACGGCGTTCGTCACAAAAGTTCTATATCCAGGTTTACAATAAATTGAATAAACATTTTCTTTTTTTGTAATATTTAAAAAATGTAAATCTTTTATTAAATTAGAACTATATCATGTTTTATGTCCAATCAAAATATTATATATATATATATATATTAGTTATCCTGCGACTTACAGTCTTTATTAATCCAATTTTAATCCTTATTAACAGGCTTATTTAATCCAATTGTATGTTTTTTAATTTCTTTTCTGTAACGCTATCAGTTTAACTGATATTAAGATGCCTTTTCTAAAAAAAAATTTTAATTGCTGTTTTGGAAGAAGTTTTAATTATATAAATTTTATTTGCAATATTTCTTGCCTTAGTTTATATATTTCTTAGCAGTTAAATAAAAAATATAATTTATTAAAATTTATTAAAAAATTAAATTACTGGAAATTTACATTTTCAAAATTCTTATTAACTCAGTCAATCATTGGCTACAGAAGCCAATATAACAATTGACAATAATATTAATTTTTAAATTTTATTAAAGATATATATAGTCAAAAGTGATACAGTGCCTGCATTTCTGGTCAAAGTCCAAAATAGCGAAGAAACTGCAATGTTGGCGGAATCCGCTGTTTCACACCTTCCGAGTTGTTGAGCATGCAAAGGCGTGAGAAGGGGATCGCTCCAATTAGCGCCAACCTCCCCCTTCCCTCCATCCCTCTTACAAACTTCCGACCCATCTGCAGAGCGGCGGAACTGAATCAAATGTTTCCGCCAATCAAATTACTACAAAACACACAAAAAAAAAAAAAAAAAAT
>BPLQ01013128.1:400937-411432 GCA_021605075.1 Caerostris darwini
TTATTTTATAATAATTAAAAAAAAAGTCTGAAACATAACAGTTTTAAATTGTTATAACTACAGATTGTTATTATTTATTATAACTCCAGATTGTTATAACTACAGAAAAATAAAATGAAGTACATGAACACTAAGTTTAGTTTAGTTTAGTTTGTCCCTCTACAGTCATTTTTTTTGCACACTTTGAGCTAATTAGACCGGGACCTATATTTTAACGTGGATTCCGAACCACTACCAAACATTCACGCCACCGGCAGAATTCGAACCTGCAGCCCGTGGTTCCGAAGGCCAGAGCGCTAGATAATTGTCCATCAGGCCGCCTGAACGCTAAGAAGACGATGCCTTCAAATATTATCCATTACACCAATAGCACATAGATTAATTGTAATTAAAATTTTCTGCATCAATTTCTAATATCTTGATTTTGAAACATTCTGAATATTAGAAAGATTATTTTTCTCAATTTTGAACATAAGATATACATAACAGAAAAAAAAAAAAAACATTTAAAAATCGGGCGACAATATTTCTTTAGACAAAGATACTATCAATAAGTATAAATCAGTGTTTCTCTCTGAGTTTTGTCACGATATACACAGGACAAGTTCAGGTCTTAAATAAAAAAAAAAAATTCCCTTTCTCTATATAATTTTATTTTTTTACTTCAGCTAGATTTCACTTATGCATAAAAAATGAAATTCAATAGAGAAATACTCTTTAAAAAAAAAAATTGAAGAGAAATCTGTATATGACTGGGGGGCTCAGGAAAAAGTTGCGCAATTAAGGGATTTTGAAAATTCCTTTAAAAGAACAAAAATGATAAATTATAGGCATTAAAATATTTTGTGGCAAACCGGTTGACATTCCCCGACAGCCAATTTGATCATGTTTGGAAAAAAATTGCAAGGATTTGGGGCGAAAGTGAGTTCCGCAGGAGGCAGGTGGCTCCTTCCTCCTTATTTTTCAGGAGCCACCGTCGGAAGCAGGTGGGTCGGAAATTGGAGGATTCGATATTTGCCTTCATTTTTACCCTCTTTTTATCCGGTTAGCCAAGTGGGATGCTAACTACAGATCAGTAAATAGGCCTCTGGTGGGTTTTATGATCAGAAAAACCGTTACAACAGAAAAACTTCTTTTTTTCCCCTTTGAATCTGAACACTATTCTTTGCCTTTAATTCAATAATTGCTACGGATGAGCCCCTGTTATCAAAACCCATCCGTCTACTCATTGGTTTTCCTAAATTAATTCCCTTAAATGTCATTTCCTCCAAAATGCACGAGACATTATGTAACACGTACTTATGATGGCAGAATGTGTAAGCGATTTTTCTGTCATGCTCAATATTTAAATTTAAAAAATTAAGTAAAAACTAAAAATTTTATTAAATTTTTCATAATTCTTGCCTTTGTTTTTATGAATCCATCAATATTTCCTACTAATAATTTATTGCAGCTGCTGCATAGTTATTTGTTTTAATACCAATTTGGATGTGGAGGTTGGTGGGATAATTCTTCACAGAATAGGATTACACAGACAGTTGCCTACGCTTGTTCTTTATTGGCTTTTTTTGATAACATAAATAAACAAAAGTTGTTTTGATAAGGTAATCGCTTCCCCCCTGGAAACCCCAAGTTAAGATAGTTTCTCTTAATCACGCAGAAATTCCTTATCTTTTGGCGGCCTGATGGCCGAGTGGTTAGCGCTCTGGCGCTCAGTACCACAGATGTTGGATTCTTCATTTCAGAAACCGAAAGAACTATCCATTCGTCAATCCAAAATCAGATTTTACAGCAATATCTCATTACTATTTTTTTTTCGGCTTATAGTCCATAGATGTACGCATTTGAAAGCTGCATACACTCACAATAAATTGGTCGTGGACTTCACACATAAAAAACATCCTTTATTACGCAACACACACACATATGTTGTGGAATTGTATATAATTCCTTTAGATATAATAAATAAATAAAAGATATTAAATAAATATATGGAAATCCACTTCAAACCGTAGATCCCGGTCTAATATGACTACAGAGCATTGGTCGTAAGGCTAACAACCCTACCCCTTCAAAAGAAAACTTCAACTGTCTGAAACCTGCCAGTAGGTAAAACGCCTAAGCCCACCATGGGGTTATTGCGCCAGTAAAGAAGAAGAAATAAATATATGATTCATAAGTGTTTTAAGATTTTTGTTCGTTTTTTTGCGATAACCAAACACAAAAGTGATTAGTCAATTGAATTTCTTATTTTTTTCTTTTTTTATTTTCATACCTATAAAATGTCTGTACGCAAATATACGCTAATCCAAGCAGGTTTGCGTATTTCTACGGATTATTTAGGAACAACTACATCAATTTCGTTCAGGGCAATATTAAAATGGAACATATAAATATCGTAGAAAAACGATAGGAATTCTGCATAGATAGACTAGTATGTTAATGACAAAGCATGTGATCTTTTAGTCAGACGCTACATAGAAAATCATGAATAAAATATTTTTCTAATAATTAAATACCCTTCTTTCATTAAATTTAATCTGGATCTTATTTCCCGCTTTTCATCAAAATCTCAAAAATCTTTGAAAAATTACCAATGATATATAATTTTTAAGTAAAATGGGACGAGTGATAAGTCAGTCGTGCAACGATCTACAATCCATAATATAGGTAAAACATAACAGCCTACAGCTCCGTTTTATTAAAACGAGAAGAACAGTAAGTTCGAACGTGGGTCTTTGTTAGACTTAGTTGGAATAAGTTTGTCGAATAACCGTGACATCCATCCTAATGCAAATCTCTCCGCTGTGCGCGCAAAGTACGTGCTGTGATTTCAGATGCAGAATTTTCCATCCCGATTTTTTCACTCGTTTTCCCAGAAAGCTGCGCCCCGCGACATTTCCTCATTGTTTCGAATCCGCACCTTCAATCATCCCAAATAGATTTCGCGGAGCCTTGGCTGGAATTTTATATTCTTCTCTTTTACTTCTGGGTAGCGGTTGGCGGAAAAAAAACAGCCGGAGGGATTTTTTTTTAAAGAAAAATTCATAAAATTGTGGCGAAATTCCCACGCTCAGATTTTTCTTATTTACTTTTTGTTTTGTTTTTAGGGAACAAAAAATATATTCGGCTGAATTTGGAATGAAATTTGTTTGAAGATTTATATTATAACATAACAATAAATAGTATAGATATTTTACTGTGACTTAAAGTTAAGAGAGAGCGATTATATGAAAAGGTGGCTCCCAAATATGAAAAGGTGGCTCGTTGAAGATGCACGTCGAACGAGAAACCAATGAGGACTTTCTGAAATCCTATTTTTTTTTTTTTCTCTCTATCTCGAAGTTGGAGGAAAGCTGAAAGGGGATGATGTTGAAAAAAAAAGTGTTTTTCTATTATTTTGTACTTATTGGCCCATCTTCGTGTAATCATTCCGAAAAAAATCTTATAAAAGAGGGAGAAAAGGGGTTTTCGCATAAGATAAACATGAAATTTTTTGAATAGATAGCATTAAATTTTTCATAATTTTCTGAATCGTCGGAGCAAAATCACCATTGATCCATCTATATGCTAAGAAGCCTTGGTAGTAATATTGGAAGAATGGATTTAAAATCCATCAGGGATGGGGGGTTTTTTTCCCACCAGCACTGTTCCAATCCGACTGGCCGCTAAATAATTCCATTATTCCTCAGATGCTTATCAACACATGGTATGCAATCGTGTATCTTTTAAACATACTGAGACAAACTATATACAATCTCACATAGAATCTTGTAAACCTTCATAATTATTGTAATAAGACAGTTTATTTATGTATCTTATAATATGTCCAATAATTTTTTCACACTTTGTATATAAACCGGTTTTATTCAGAATTTTATTGCTACATTTGATATTGTATATGGCAATTAAACTAAAAATTTCTCTAAAAACAATAAATTAATCTTTATGAGTTTTTTATCACCTCACGCACCGAATTTGAATCGCCCGATCCAAATTAAGATACATATAGAAGTACTGTAAAACCGTTAACAATTGTTAGTTTGTGAACTAACCTCTTTTCGAAGAACTTATGTACCAAAAATGTTCTACATCGCAAGGTTAGTAACCAGTGTTAAAAAAACCCCACCACAATCGTAACTCAACATAGTCACGAAATCTGTCTTCCAGTGACCTCCCGACCAAAATCTGGTTCATTTACCCATAAAGATTGCCCACTTTCCCAAACGCCTACAGTTCCGAGTGTTAGTTTTTTTGGTTTCAGATATAAATAGAGTGATTTTTCCCAGTAAACAAGTTCCCACACAAAAGAGTGTCAAAACCTTCGAACGGTTTTCTGGGAAATATAGGGTGTCAGACAATCATTAGACACACTACAAAATCTTTTTTTTTTTTTAATTCTAAAAACAACCAGAAATAGGATGTCTTTAAATAAATGACAATATAAAAGTTTATAAATTTCGATTGAGGCTCCTTGTCTGCACGTAGTAACTGTCAAAGTTAGATGTTAGATTAACTAGATTATGGAATTCTAGGTTGACACTCTTCAGATTTCTTCGACATGGGAATTTGTGGGAGAATTGCACTGATAAATCCCTTGTACTTAGAAACTGAAGCAACCTATCACAACTGCTATTCATTCAATATCTCTTTAGATACTTGACGATATATATATTTTGCAATCGAACATTGTTTTGAAGTACTACTAGCAACGAAAAATTGGAATATTCTTTTGTTCAGAAACAATATTTCAATTTATACTTAAAATATAATACTATTTAAGAATGCTTATAACAAAAATGAATTGAAAATATTTCCAAATTAAACCTTTGTTTTTTCTTATCTTACTTAGTAGGCAGCAACATCTAGACCAAGCCCAAGAACTCGTGTGGTCTCATGGAAGGAGGGCAAGGGGGGCAGCTTCTGTTGTGATGGAGCTCCCGTAGATAGAAATCTGACTTGGCTCCAAGTCCTTGAAAAAGGAAGGCGGTGTTTTCTGGGAGGATTTTCAGGGGCAACTACCCTGCATTTGCATATCGTATAGGAGAAAATCCAGAAAAATCCCACCAGGTAGTCACCCTTAGCTTAGAACGACTGTATGAAGAATAGGAAAATTAACTTTCTGCCACTACAGTCCATGTTGAACCATGGCCGTCTGCCTACTGGCAGATTCCGAAATAGATGTTTTCCTTTTTCGAGGTAGGGTTGTCAGCGCTATGGCCAACACTCTGTTACTCATTTCGCACAACCCAGGGGGCACGGGTAGCTTGGAGATAGGCCACGGACACGAGTAACACTACTCCCACAACGCTTTATGATCCTATTAGACCGGGGCCTACGGTTTAAAGTGGATTCCGAACCACTGCAAACATCCATGACACCGCCGGAACTCGAACCCGAAACCTGTGGTACCAAGCGCTAGTCACTCAACCATCAAGCGCCCCAAATTAAATCTTTTGTATGTTCAGCGAATGAATGATATAAAATATAAAATTAATTTACATAAATTTCTTTAAACAAAGATTACATAGAAGTTACGATAAGTTATAATTTTAAGTAGTACAAGAAAAATATAGTGCTTTTTTTTCACATAGGTCATGCCAATAAACATATTCTACGTTAAAAAACAAATAATAAGGTAAAAGTCTCCCGCTGGCGTGACCTAACAAGACGTGTTTACGAGCAAAAATCGGAGATGCCACGATTTCCCACAGTCTCGGGTAAATAATCTGATGACGGAAAATTATTTCCGGGAAGTTCTTTCCAATTGGAAATGCATTATTCAATGATAGTTGGGAGAGAGATTACTCGAACTTTTTCTCAGAAACTCATTCCGTGTGAAAAATGGACGCTCCCCGCGTGCAGGGAATAAGGATCTCGATAAAGCTGAGAAATTGGTCAATTGCACCAGAGATTATCTTGGTTATACTTCGGGGTAAGGCTATCTTGGATTCAAAAAAAGACCGAAATGTAGCTCCACTTTTCTTCTTTTAACTACTGATCGGTGGCATGAAAGATAAATTTCAGACGGAAAAAAAATTAATACTGAAATTAATTCTAAAATTGTATAGATATTTTTTGAAATTAAAAGTTCTTGTTGATTAATACGAGTTTGACGTTTTTTAATCCTTTGACCAGCTCGATTCGTGGTCCAGTGGTAACATGCAAGAAGGTTAGGAAGTTCAAATTAGCTGGTAGAGTACGTTGCAATTACTGCTCTCAGAATGTGTTAAAGTTTTATTTTCGTGTTTTATCAAAAATTGTTCCAATAATACCAAGATTTTTCAGTAGTTGTAAATTATTGTTTTTGGGATATCAAATTTTACACATTACAACTTCCGAAATAATTACTTTTTGCGGGGTTTTTTTCCAAATAATTTGGCACACATCCTCCTTTAATTAAACAACTCATTGACTAAAAGTCTTTTTTGATAATAAAGGGAAAATGTAATAGTGTCAATATAATTATTTTTGTACATTAATGAATAACTATTTTTTCTGAAAACGAATCAAATGAATTTTTTTAGTTGCGCTCAGTAATACGCAAAATAGTTTATTATTTATTTTTTATTTTTATTTTCATAGAAATATTATTTTGTTGAGTAATCCGTGGTTATTTCAAAATTTCTTGCTATTTTTCGCAACAACTACAGAGAACACGTAGTCGTTGTCATCTCAGAGGGAACTAATAGTTAAAAAAATGTAGTAAAACATAATAATGATATAATAATCTTAATGGATGGCTTACGGTATCAAACGTTTTCAACCAATTTATAAGCGTGTTATCCATTTTGTTTTTGTGTTTTAATGTATCGTGTACGTGTTTGCAAAACTGTTCGGTTCAATATTATAAAGAATAAGCATTGGAGACAAATACAAAATATATAGAATTGATGAAAAAGTCAAATTTCAAGGTTGTATCAATCAATAGGATATTTATTCAAAGTGTTATCAAATAAAATCGCCAAACTGTCGATATAATGAACAAGTGCCATAATATTCAAATACGGGTCTAATTAAAACCAAAAATGGTAAACAAGCTGATAAAATGATGAAAATTGTCAGCCATAGTTAAGTCCTGCATTAAGGTTATTATGTCATGCCAAATTCTAAAATTTCTATCCAGGATAAAAACACAATATTAGAAAAATTAATGAATCAAATTAATATCAACAAAAATGTCCCTAGTCTAAATATTTTCAAAAAAAATGTTGATATTCCTACAAAATATTGTTGGCATAAAAAAAATTTACTAGACTCAGAGTATACATGAAATTTTTACTATCTTCGTAAAAAAAAAAAAAAAAAAAAATAAGCATACACAAAAGAAAAATTGTTAAGTCCACTGTCTTTTTGAATTCCACCCATTCTAAGGTCAGGGGTGCACTGATTTGCGAAGTACCACGGACAGTCTCACTGTATTTTAGCCGCGCGGTAAGCATAAACAAAAAAGACACTCCAAAATTATTCAGCATGTATATAATCAATCATTTTCTATTACATATAAAAAAATTGAATGCAATGTAATAAAAAGAAGCAAGTGAAAGATTTTGATGTGTAATAGTACATTAATTTAATGATTATTTACGTTCGATTTTTGTAATAGCTAAGTGCAAAAATAGTGACGACTAGGAGGGGGAGGGGGTACTCTGGGGCACTAAACCAACCCCGTAAAAAAGGGAAAAAAATTCTCATGTTTCGTAATCTGCCAGTAGGCAGAAAGCCCACAATGGGGCTGTCGAGCCGTTGAAGAAGAGCAAAAGTGATAAGCCAAATAGTATTTATTGATGGGTTTTTTTTATTTGCATTATTTAACAGTAAGTTCACTCTCAAATTAAAACATGCATATGACAATAAATATCTTATAAACAAAAAGAGATAGCAGATAAGGACTTGCATCCAGATTAGCACATTATTGACAAAGAATCTACATGATCTGCTTCTTTATTGGCGCAAAATCCCCATTTGTGGACTAAGACCTTCTGCCAACTGAAAGATTCCGAAAAAGATGTTTTCTTTTTCATGATGTAGGGTTGTCAGTCAATCATTCTCTCTACAATCATACAATCCAGGATCTGCAATTTAAACTGGATTCCGAACCACTACATAAACATCCATGGCACCACCGGGATTCGAACCCGAATTCTGTGGCATCGAGTGCCGCCAGAGCATGATCTTCTACCAATAAAACACCATTGAACAAGATATTTTTCTAATATTTAAATTGCAATTTATTATTACATAACATCTGGATCATGTACCCTGCTCCAATTTTTTCATCGCGGTCTATCGGCTAGCGCTCTGGTCTTTCGTATCACAGGCTTCAGGCTCGAATCCTGGGGGTGGCATGAATGTTTGTTAATGGTTCGGAATCCACTTTAAACTGTAGGTCCCGGTCTATTTAGGTCTCGTGTGCACAAAATGATCGTGGAGTAACAAACCAAACCAATTATTTCATCAAAATTTGAAAATCTTTTTTAAAAAATATCATTACATTAAAATGGTATATCCCCGCTCTACAATCAGCAAGGATCATCGGGTTCATCAGTGACAAAGAACAGTGCTTCACCAACGCCACTCTTTCAGATCGAGAAACAAATAATAATAACGATAATAGCAATAAACGAAATTCGCAAATAAAAGCATCCGGAGAGTAGAATGGGTCTCGCGAAGAGATAAGGCACTTATCTTCCACTCCGACACAATGCCGCTATCTCAGAACAATGGGAGGCGGTCAAGGACTGGATGATACGGTAAACAAAAAAATCTTTTTTTCTTTTCTTCTTTCATTTATTGAAAATTTCTTTGTGAGAAAAAGAAGATTCCTTTATTTGAGAGGGAAAAAAAAAGGCATTTTTCCTCCGAGTTTTGTATGCATTCCGTTTTGAAATCAGTTTCGTGAAGTTAAATCTATTTTGTAAGAGGCAAACAAACACAAAGCGCACAAAAAAAAAAAAAAAAAGAAAAAAGCTACTACTACAAAGTAGTTGAAATAACATGGATGTTGTCATTTGTTAACGAAACAGGTTTCAAAAGAAAAAAGGAAATAGTTTTGGTAACATTAACAAGCAGGCAAAAACAAACCGTGAATCCTGAATGTCTCTGTTTAATTAATGAAGACTACATAAACATTCAGTTGCTACAGAAATTTACGAACACAATTCGTATTTTCTTTGCCTTAAGGATATTTAAATTTACTTTAAGGACTTTTTATTTATTTATTTATTTCTAAGATAAGCGTGTTTTTGCTGATGAGACACGCTACATAAAATGTTTAACGAAATACGGAAACGCTACATTTACTTATGGACAGCATTTATAATCAATTTTATTTTTTCGTATCTTCAAGTTAATTATTATGCGTGAACTTGTTGTCCTGGTTAGAGGTACGTGGCTTTACCAAAAAATTGTGTCGGAGAAATTAAAATTCGATGTCGTATAGGAAAGAAAAAACAACCTCCGTGTAGCAACTGTATACTATAGCAATAGTATCGGTGCGACTTCTTATACTATTTCGGCCAATTGCTTCTTCATGAAGTTCCAGGATTATTGAACCTTGGCTACTGCATTTGGTAGTTCTTGCAGCAATCATAAACTTGTGTTGTTGCATGCTGGTAGACTCCTACATGCATTCGCCCAGCATTTTATGTTCACGCACGATGAATTGGGATTGGTGAGCGGATTTCAGTTTTTATATTCCTATAATGCATTATATATATATATATGTAATGAAAGATATATACAAATATATATAAATGAAATATATATTTAGATATGGAAATATATATATAAATTGAAATGTACTCACTAATTTCAATTTAATATTTTAAACTAATTTCAGTTTTATTATTTTCTACATAATATATTGTAATTATACCTAATTTTGCAAATACAGATTATCAAGTTATTATTTTAGAAGTACATTTTTTTATCAACTATCCAAACAATTAAATGTTTATTAAGACGCCTCTATTTTTATGAACAAAATCTTGGATGACATGTTTTATGTGAAAAACACATTAATTATATGTTCCTCTGACATTTATCAAGAACGAATTAGCAAGCATAGAAGAAACCTTGATAATGAAGAACAAGTATGGCCTTTTCAGTCCCATTATTTTGCGAAAGTGAAGGAAAACTGTTGCTGAATAAGAAACATACACACACGTGTAAAATATTCAAAGTTTCTTAACGCAAAATAAAAGAAAGAAAAAAATGAGTTAACAATTGAGTTGTTATTGTAATTATCAGTTATTTTTTCTTCTTCTTCATTGGTGCATGCTTTCTTTTTGCGGTGTAGGGTTGTTGCCACACAGGCATGCAAGTCCGGGATCTACGGTTTAAACTAGATACCAAACTATCACACACATTCATTGCATCGCAGGGACTCTAACCCCTGTGGCACAAAACTGCAGATAACTAGTCACTCAGTCGACAGATGATCACTCCACACACACACAAAAAAAAGGCCATAATCAGGACCGTATTTTTATAA
>BPLQ01013128.1:419680-641069 GCA_021605075.1 Caerostris darwini
CCTCTTCAATTACCTCACCTGGTAATCAAAACGGCATAAAACTCAATCCAAGCGATACAAGTGTTCTTTCGATCAAAAACTTAGTTGTTCCTTTTTCTTCCGCATTCTGCAGGGCTTATTTTATTCATTTATTTATTTTTAAAAGAAAAAACTTTTTTTTTTACCTTATTTTCTTACTTTCTTTTTTTTTTTTTACGCCCATGAGATGAAAACAGATCCATTTACACCTAGCAGTTTCACAAAACATTGATTTGAGCACTTTTTAAGTACCTTATTTTTTTGCTTATTTTCTAATCGAATGGCAAGAAATATTTTGACTTATTTAAAAGTATATGGAATACAATATTATTTAAGAAGAAATGTTTTGACTTTAAAGACTCAAACGACTTAGAATTTTAAACATTCAAAACGAACAAACAGAATTAATAATCTCATTTAATATCATTGAAACTAATAGTCATTAAAATATTATGGAATGAATATATATATTAGAAACGAATTTTTTAAACGATATTGCTACTTATAATCAACATGTGTGGCGGTGGTGGTGGTTAAGCCGTTTTCTTTGAAAGTGGTTAAGTTCCTTTTTGATAAAAAGTTAGTTAATAATAACAAAGAATGCCACCTGCTGTGAACTTTTTATCTATAAACAGTTCCCAAGAAAAATCCATAAATTTTTTTATTATTTTGTTAATATAAATTTACGGAATGAAATTACAAATATAATTGCTTTGAAGGTAGTCTAAATCCAATTTCCGCAAAGACATAATATTTAGTTCAAAAATTATACTACACCATTACTCTACTTCATTTTTATATGTGTGGCAACACTGCTAATGACTTAAAAATTTTCGTTCGTTCACTGGAATTTTGTTTGCTGCTGATTTATCGTCAGAGGAGGACTCCATCGCCAGAGTTGAAAAAGCTATTAATAAAGTGTTTAGTTTGTTCATCCTATACAATGCTACATAAAACTTCCTTTGATGAAAATGCGGAGTTTAAAATACTACATTTATCCCCCAGACGAGGAAGATCACGAAAATTTGAAAATATACGACTAGCATCCTTGAATCATCAGGCTCCTCACTTCCGAAAAATTCAAGGATACGTCATATGCCTCATATTCCATAAATACGTCATGACTATTTTCTAAAGCTTTTTCACAATGATAAAAATTAAAAAGGACACACATCAATATAAAGTTATAATAACAGTAATTGAAATGGCATTACCTTAAAAAAAATATTAAAATAAAGTCTTTTTTTTCCTGTATTTTTTTGGCATATTTAAAAAAAAATATGATTTGATTTAATTGAAATCCCATATTTAATACTATGGATATATATGATTTTCACATTTTGTTGACTTTGAAAGTGCTGTAAGTCCATTTGTGGTCAACAAAAGAATAAATTTGTTTTAACTAATACTCTAAAAACGATTACATTATAAACTTAAATCAATTTCATACTAGAAAAAAAATGAGTATTAATATAAGCCAATATTTTTCAAACCATTCAAATACGAACTCTTAAATATAGTACAATATAAAATGGATTTAGACCACTTTCAAAGAAAAAGACTCATATATTCTGTAGCGAATGTTTTGACTTATATATCCAATATATATTACGAAATAATTTTAATTTAAAAAAGACTAAACCTACACATATATGCCAACATTCCTGAAGATGTTGAACCCGCTTTTTTTTCTTTCTACATCTTAATTTTAATGTAATTTCAAGATACCACACTCATTTAAAGAATTGAATTCCTAAAATATAAAATATCAATGCGAAACGAGTTTAACAAAAGAATGTGCATCCTCAAAGATGCTTCCAAGAAGGAGCCTGAAAAGTAATCAAAGGATTTAAAATAAGCAAAACAGTGAGTATTCTGACCGACACTATTTGAAATTTTATTTCTGCGATAACGCAGCGCAATGATTATCTTAACGTTAAATAGCATTGCTAGCAAACTTTGGTTGAAAGACCTGCAATCAAGGAAAGCAAAAGAAAAAAAAAACGCCGAAAATACAATAAGCAGCAAGGCAAAGTAGTGTCATAAATTCTGGCTAGATTACAGCAAAAAACCTGCTCAATGTAATTGCAATTCTTGAAATTTTAGAAATAAAAATAATTATCAATATAAATTATTTTTAATGAATTTCAAAAGGCTCGACTTAACAGAGAAAAAGCAACAAATTACTTTTTTTTCCACAAGCAGAAAAAGAAAATTAATAATGTAGTCAAGCAACTACCTATCGTAAATAATTTCCAAAGGAATTAGTATTCAACTATGCAAACTTTATTGCAATTGCAGCCAAGAAGTCGTTAACTGTAATGCAACTAGTATAATAAGGCGGTCCTTGACTTCGGTGGAACTAGTATAACAAGCGGTTTTTTTGGGGGGGTTTTTTTAAGACGATATTGAAAATAAAAAAACAGGTGATCATCTAAATCCAGCATATAACATCAACATTTAATGGTTAAATTAATTAAATAAAATGTTATTTAATTAATGGTCAAGAAATCAAACTATAATGCAACAAGTATAATAAGGCGGTCTTTGACTGCGGTACAACTAGTAATCTTTAGCAACTAGTAATAGCAACTTTTTTTTAAAGCCATCTTTTTAAAGCGATATTGAAGATAAAAAAACAGGTGAATATCCAAATCTACCACATAATATCAATCGACAAATTAATTAAATAACATTTTAATGGCCAAGAAATCATTAACTATAATGCAACAAGTATAAGAAGTCCTTGTCTTGCGATACAAGAAGTATAAGAAGTAGCGGTTTTTTTTTAAGCGATCTTGATGATAATAAAAAAGACAAGTGATCATCTAAATCATATCAATCGGCAAATTAATGAAATAACAATTTAATGGTTTTAACGGCTAATTAAATAATATTTAAATGGTTAAATTAACTAAATGGTCTAGAAATCATTAACTGTAATGCAACAAGTATAATAAGCAGTCCTTAACTGCGATACCAGCAGTATAACAAGCAGTTGTTTTTATTAGTATTTTAGCAGTATTGATGATAAAAGCAGTTTTTTGTAACAGTATTGATGATAAAAGCAGTTTTTTGTAACAGTATTGATGATAAAAAACACGTGATCATCCAAATCTATCACGTAACATCAACAGACAAATTAATTATCATTTTAATGAGTTTAATGGTTAATTAATTAAATAATATTTAATGGTTAAATTAATTAAATGACATTTTTATGGCCAAAAAATCAAATTATAATGCAACAAATGTAATAAACGGTCCTTGACAGTGGTACAACTAGTACTATATAACAAGAGACTTTTTTTTAAGCGATCTTGATGATCATAAAAAATAGGTGAACACCCAAATCTATCACATAATATCAATAGACAAATTAATTAAATAACATTTTAATGGTAACTACTACCATTAGAATAGCTAGAGTGTTTTGTTTTTTTCCCTACGTCAAACAGTAGCGAAATCCGCCATAAGAACTCTAGCAGCCCAATAAAAATTAGAATCGGTAAAGTTGTCAGAATTAAAAGTCATAAAATCAAGTGCGGTGCATGTTGTCAAATGTAAAAAGTCCATGGCTTCACCCGACGAGCACAGAGGGCAGACATTATAAGTAGCTACACCAATGCGGTGCAAATGTTTATTAAGAAAATCATGTCCTGTCGAGAGTCGGGCATTGGCTGTAAAAACTGCAAGGGGCAAGTCCATTGGGATGAGCGATGAAACAAGTATATTCCCTGTTTTATCAGTTGAAAGGAATTTGTAAGTTTTTTAAAGGGTCTGCCTATTTTCTTTTTTACCTAGAATCGCTAGAATAGCATAAAACATCTATTTACTATGTTATTGCCAAATAATTATTTCTGTACACTTAAATCGAATTAAACTGAATTAAAACCAACAATTATCGATGCTAATATCGGATAACCAAACTCGTGTCCCTGGGAAACAAAGAAGCAGTCCGCAATCTTATATCCAGACTAGCACTTAATAAGCAAAATTTATTTATAAGAGCATTACGCAATATAATGCTAGCTTAAATGAAAGATTTTGATTTACATTTTTTTTTTCCATCTGCATAATGAATTGAAAAAAAAAACATTTTTCTAATATTTAGGCCAAGATATTAATCCAACTAGAGTCGAATTTTCTTCCACGTTTCAATGATTTATATAAACTAGAATTTTTCTTTTAAAACAATTATCAAATTTGATATTGCAAAGTAAAATGGACTAAGATTGAGAGAGTATATACAAAAACGACGCCAGGCCGCTGTCTGTGCATATGTGGCTCAGGAATAACCACGGACGACAAGTTTGGAAATAAAATACTTTTTTTACCCCATCTTAATTAAGTTTCAATTTAGATCACATTTTAATTAAAATAAGTCGATATTAAATTACATTTGATTTTTTTTCTGGTATTTTTTTATTGTTATTATACTTGGTGAGTTAAAGTAGCGCCCTGATGACTAATTGGTTAGCGCTTTAGCCTTTGGTACCACAGGCTTCAGGTTCGAGTTCCGGCGGTACCATGGATGTTGGTAGTGGTTCGGAATCCACTTTAAGCTGTATGTCCCAGTCTAATATGGCTGTTGAGCGTTGGGCTGAGAATCATATCCCGTAAAAAGAAAAACATCTCTTGTCTCGTAATCTGTCAGTAGGTAGACGGCCTTGGCCCACAATGGGGCTGTTGCACCAATGATGATGATGATGAATTTAAAAGTGATAATCGTTTTTCATGAGCTACGATTAATAATGACATCGTTTAATAATCCAACCCCAGCCCTTGTCTTACATAATCAAATATTATACAAAAAATTAGATGTTTACTTTTGAAAATCTTTTAAGATTTTCTAATTTATTACAACGTAACGAATACGCACTAGCCGAATTAAAAAACCAATAAAGTTCCATTTTGTCAAACGAAAAAATAAAGCGGATTGCACAATTAGAACTTAAAAATATTTCTACTTTTCAATGTATAATGCAATTTAGCAATGAATAATTTCATATTTTTATAGCATTTAGAAAAACCCTATAAGAAAAAAGAAATCTCGTATTTAATTAAACATTATCCATACATAAAAATATCATAAATAAAAGGCGCCCATTAACCAAATCGCATTACATCTAAAAAACATTTTTAAATATATAACGAAAACAATAAATAAAATGACTCATTTCATGGAATTGGCCACATCAAAAAACATGCCATTGTTATAAGTTCAATGGAGCAACTAACAGTTCATAAGAAATTGTAGCTATCTCAACTGTTTTTTTTTTATATATATAATAAAAATAGAAATTCAATACCACGTGATTTATTTAAACAGTATTCTAAAAGCGTGTATCAAAATAAAAAGATTCAGAATCCATTTTTTTTTTTTTTTTTTTTATAGAATTCAATAAAAAAAAATTTGTGCAAGACTTAATTGTATCAAATTTTACACTGACACACACATTGAAGGGCAGAAACTGCAATTCAGAGTGCAACTCATTTCAAGTTGTTTCGTTTTTATTACTATTTTCTGGTAGTACGGAAAGATACAGTGATTAAGGTCATCTATTCGGAACCCAAGGAAACAAAAAGTAAGGAGTGACTTAGACACAGGTGTGTTACGGGCAGCCTTGAAAACAGCTCAGCGCACACACAAATGCGATCATTTGCCATTCAGTCTCGCTTTTTTATTTACACTTTTGTGAAGGTTAAACATGAATTGGCGAAATAGCTTCAGATGGTTTTTTCGTGCTAGCATTCGTTTTTAGCAACATATTTACATATGCATCTAATTAGTTTCATTGACCTCTAATCAAATCTATGCAGGATATATCCAGAAGTTGCAATGGTATTAGTTGATTTGTCGCTCATTTTTTGCCCACTTTGGGCTAATTAGACCAGGACCTACAGTTTAATGTGGATTCCGAACCACTAAGAAACATCTATACCACAGCCATGATTCGAACCTGAGACCTGTGGGATCAAATGCCAGAGTGCTAGCCAATTGGCCATCAGGCCGCTGGTATTAGTTGGAGATATGATTAATTAATGGATACACAACACATAAAAGTTGCTGCATAGGAGGAAAAATATTTGCTAGATTATCTATGCACAAACTAGTGTTTGAAATACTGTACCCAAGATGCACAGACTAATTAAGACCAAGGGCCAAATAAATTAATTCACTGCAGCTTAAGGAAGGGTGGATGGACCCATATAAGGTTTGGTTTGTCGCTCTACAGTCATTTTCTGCATACTTTGGGTTAATTACACCGGGATGAACAGTCTAATGTGGATTCCAAACCACTAACAAACATCCATGTCACTGCCAGGATTTCAGCCCCGAAGCCTGTGGTACCAAAGGCCTAGCAATTGGTCATCAAGCCGTGAACCCACAAAGGTTTGGTTTGTCCCTCTACGGTCATTTTGTGCACACTTTAGGCTAATTAGACCGGGACCTACAGTTTAACTTGGATTCCGAACCACTCATCAACATCCATTCCACTGCTAAGATTCGAGTCTGAAACCTGTGGTACCAAAGGCCAGAGCGCTAGCAATTAGTCATCAAGCCACGAACCCACAAAGGTTTGGTTTGTCGCTCCACGGTTATTTTGTGCACACTTTAGGTTAATTAGACATGGACCTACAGTTTAACGTGGATTTGAAACTACTCACAAACATCCATGCCACAGCTAGAATTCGAACCTGAAGCTTGTGGTACCAAAAACCCACAAAGGAGAAAGCTATCTAGAATATACTATTTGTTTTATTTTCCAGCGATTATGAAAATATGTGGTCATTAAAGTCGAACACTTCATCGATTCGAAGTCAAAAGTAAAAAAAAAAAAAAGGTATAAAAAGTTAAAAATTGAAATCAACAAATTTTAATTTATTGTGAACATATTTTATCACTTATTTCCTCCGCTCTGGTTGTTGGTACCACAGGCTTGACTTTCATAAAGTCAAACCATTCAAAAGGAAATACAGAAACAGATGATTTGATATAGATAAATCATTTCTCTTAGCAATACAAACCTCGCGTAGATTTCAAAAAAAAACATAACTGAAGTCGAGCGACAAATGGAATTTAAATGAAAGTTTTTGAAATAAAAAATCTCTTGTATGCACGAGGAGATTAACCTGTTTTAAATAATAACTAATTGTCTTACATTTTTTTCCTCTTTACCACATATCTTTCGTGGACGTCAGGAAGCTCATACCAGAACGATACCAGCTCATACCTTTCACGTTTAAAAATGATAATAAGGAATAACAGAAAAAGGGAAAATAAAAAAAATAATAATTGCATTTTCGATCGATAACACACGAATCTTATTGCTTTGAAACACATGCATATTTTGATATTGAAAATTTTATAGTTTATTATATAGGATTATTAAGGAAGAAGTTTTTATAAAATAATTGGTTTCTTTATGATTTCAGAACTACATCCTGATGAAGGCTTTTGGACTACACTTCATTCAAAAAGAAGTCTATAAAACAAAGCAAGTTAAAAACCCTTGATGTAATTTTTTTTTTCCATAAACGAAACTTTTTTTAATTCCAGAAAACGGAATGTACATTCAAAAGTACCCAATATCCCCCCACCCCAAAAAAATGCTAATCACAAATTTTCGAAAACAAATAAGGAAATGCACTTATGTTGACTGTAGCAAATGATTGAACTGGTGCTTTTCTACCACACTAGCATGACGGTAAAGAAAGCTATCCGGTGTCAACGATTCCGCTGAATGGATGGCTCCAGGAAGTGGTTTCGACACGACAGATCCAAAATAGATTGCCCCAAACAATTTGTTTTTATTTACCCACAGTTGCATTGCTCTGCATTGCTAAAAAAGCGAGTTTAAATTTACATTTTTAAATAATCCTACAAATGTTAAGCTTGATACAATTGGTTTGATTTATAAACAAAAATATTTTAATAAAATAGATCACCAAACAACTGCATGTTATCAATAAATTATATATATATTAGGTTGGGGAAAAAGAAATCCATTATTTTTATATGAACTTCAGGACTTTATTTAAGATGCTTCGGATTGTCCGATTTTGGTCAAATATGCACCGTTTTGTTGTATGATTTGTTGCCATTTTAAAGGTAACTTCATAATGCCTCTCTCATAGAAGTCCTGGTCTCTATTTGCAAAAACTCTAGTAGTCGATTTTCACAATCCTCCCTAGATGCCAAATTTTTATCATTAAAGAAATTTTGCAATGCAAGAAAAAGATGATAATCGCTTGGTGCCAAGTCCGGACTGTATGGCGGATGCATTAAAACTTCCCAACCAAGCTCCCGAAGTTTCTGGCGAGTCACTGTAGATGTGTGTGGCCTAGCGTTGTCCTGGTGGAACACGACACCTCTCCTGTTGGCCAATTCTGGCCGTTTCTGGTCAATCGCTATCTTCAAACGGTCCAGTTGTTGACAGTAGAGATCAGAATTTAGCGGTTGGCCATATGGAAGCAACTCATAATAAATAATCCCCTTCCAGTCCCACCAAATGCATAACAGAACCTTCCTGGCCGTTAGTCCTGGTTTGGCCACCGTTTGAGGTGCTTCACCGCTCTTTGACCACGATCGTTTTCGCACAGGGTTATCGTATGTGATCCATTTCTCATCTCCAGTCACCATCCGTTTAAGAAAGGGGTCTATCTCATTCCGTTTGGCCAAGGCTTCGCAGATGGAAATTCGATCCATCATGTTTTTTTCTGTTAATTGGTGTGGCACCCAAACATCGAGCTCCTTTTTGAATCCAGCTTTGTGTAAATGGTTTAAAACTGTTTTATGGTCGATTTTTAGCTCCTGGGCGATGTTACGACTGCTAACATGCCGGTCAACTCCGATCATTTCTCCGATTTTATCGACATTTTCGACGACCGGCCTACCTGTGCGAGGTGCATCTTTAACATCAAAAATTCCTGAACGGAATCTACGAAACCAAAATTGCACATAATTGGCTGTTACAGTATCGGAACCATAAACACCCTTCACAATTTTAGCCGCCTGGCTTGCATTTTCGCCTTTGTCAAAGAAAAACTGCAAAACGTACCGTACGTACTTTGTTCACTTCCATTTTTAACACCCTGTAACTCCCAACTGAATGGACCAAACAAAAAACAGAAAAAGAATTATTTTAGTACGAAGTGCCACCTTTCTAACGAGCATAAATCTGAAATTGTTTAATTGATACTTTACGTGATATCGATCACTACAGCCATCTATCGAAAAAATAATGGATTTCTTTTTCCCCAACCTAATATATATTCTCCAAAAAGTAATAATAATTTTATCACATTAGTTTAGCAGTTTTAAATGTTATGAAACAAAAAAATATACACTGAAGTGACAAAAGTCATGGGATAGCAATATGCAAATTTTCAGATGGCAGTAGCATAGCGTAGAACAGGTATAAATGCGCAGTGCTTTCATTTCTGTTCCAAGTTATTCATGTGAAGAGGTTTTGACGTGATGATGACCGCACGACGGGAATTAACAGACTTTGAACGCGGACTGTTAGTTGGAGCTAGACGCATGGGTCATGCCATTTCGGAAATCGTTTGGGAATTCAACATTCCCAGATCCACTGTGTCAAGAGTGTGCCGAGAGTATGAAATTTCAGGCATAACATCCCACCATGGACAGCGCAGTGGTCGACCGCCTGCACTTAACGACCGAGACCCGCGACGTCTGCAAAGAGTCGTAAATTCTAACAGACAAGCAACACTGCGTCAAATAACCGCAGAAATCAATGTGGGACGTACAAGGGACTTGTCTGTTAGAACTGTGCGGAGAAATTTGGCTTTCTTGGGTTATTCCAGCAGAAGACCGACTCGAGTGCCTTTACTGACAGAACGACATCTCTTGCAGCGACTCTCGTGGGCACGTGAGCATATCGGTTGGTCCCTAGATGAATGGAAAACCGTGGCCTGGTCCGATGAGTCACGATTTCAGTTGGTAAGAGCTGATGGTAGGGTTCGAGTGTGGCGCAGACCCCACGAAGCCATGGACCCAAACTGTCAGTAAGGCACTGTTCAAGGTAATGGTGTGGTTCCGTAATGGTGTGGGCTGTTTTTTCATGGCACGGACTTGGTCCTCTGGTGCGACTGGACCGAACATTGACTGGAAATGCTTATGTTCAGCTACTTGGAGATCACTTGCGGCCATTCATGGACTTCATGTACCCAAACTACGATGGGATTTTTATGGATGACAATGCGCCATGTCACCGGGCCACAACTGTTCGCGATTGGTTTGAAGAACATTCTGAACAATTCCAACGAATGATCTGGCCACCTAGATCGCCCGACATGAATCCCATCGAGCATTTATGGGACATCCTCGAGAGGTCTGTTCGTGCCCAAAATCCTGCACCATCAACGCTTTCACAATTATGGACATCTATCGAGACAGCATGGCACAATATTCCTGCAGAAGACTTCCAACGACTTGTTGAGTCCATGCCACGTCGAGTTGCTGCACTTCGCCGGGCGAAAGGAGGGCCGACACGATATTAAGAGGTATTCCATGACTTTTGTCACTTCAGTGTATATGAAATTAAATTTTTAATAGAACTTTATAGGGGCATTTTATTTTATTCATATTTATGTTATTTGGATTTAATGTTGGTACTGGTAGCATTCTGAGATTTTCTGTAAGCTAGCGCCGTGCTACTCGCCGCACAGAGATATTGTGGAGAATTATTTTTTTCTTTTAAGCTGGGATTTTAAAGAACTTATTTCACTGTTTTTTTACAATTCGAAATTTTATATAATTACATGTAAATAATATGTATAAAAATTACATGTATAAATATATGTCTGCTACATTATAACACGAAACGTTTTCCCTTATCTGCTAGTATGAATATTTCAGACTGTATTTTATGCAATTGTTAACAGCTTTAAATGCGTAAGAGAGAGAGGCAAAAAAAAAAAATCTAATAAACCATTTATAAATTAAGAGCTCAATACGCTCTTTTGAGTATAAAAAACGTAATTAATTTGCAAGGTATTGCTTAGAATCTTTAACTGAAATTTCTTTTTCTTTCCACTGTCCCCAATTATCATGTTTCGAGGATGCTCTATTCATCGCTCATTGGTAACGTGGGCCGCGGTTGAGCATTAAGGCCGAGTTCAATCCACTGACGGCATTGTTATATACACTGTGTCAGACTCGATTGTGTTTGGGATGTTAGCATCTTGCCTCGTGAGTTGAACTACCTGGAGGAAATTTTCCAGGTTTTCTCGCATACGACACGCAAATGCGGGGTAATTCCCCCTACTAGTCTTCCCGGAAGGCACTTTCCTCCTTCGTAAGTGACTCGGAGCTAAGCCAGACTTTAGCCATCACAACAGGCGCTGCCCCATTCCCTCCTTCTATGAGTTGACTACTCATGGTGTTTCCGTCCCTCAAGTGCCGGATACTGAGGATCAGTCAACAACAAATACCCAGGCGCTGTGGAGTTTGAGGCCCGAAGGTGCCATAGA
The DNA here is from genome assembly GCA_021605075.1 of Caerostris darwini. Classification (NCBI taxonomy): domain Eukaryota; kingdom Metazoa; phylum Arthropoda; class Arachnida; order Araneae; family Araneidae; genus Caerostris; species Caerostris darwini. Next base: position 431,201 of record BPLQ01013128.1, read on the forward strand.
TGTTTGTAGTGGTTCGGAATTCACTTTAAACTGTAGATCCCGATGTAGAGCGTTGGGCTGACAACCCTACCAGTAAAAAGAAAACATTTCCTGTTTCGAAATCTGCCAGTAGGTAGACGGCCATGCTCCAACATGGAATGTAGTGGCAGGGAGTTAGAACACACCCAGGTAAGATATGCATTGCAATTTGTCAAATTTTGTAAAAGTCCCCTTCCCTTTCATCGTCCACAATTATTATTTTTCATTCTTTACGTTTAGAGGATTGTTTATTTTTCGTTCTCACATTGTTCAATCAAATTAATTTTTCTAACAAAAAGCATTTTTTATATAGTGGTATTATTTCTGGAAAAAAAAGTGTCTTTTCTCCCCTCCACAGACTGTATAGAGGCTTATAATACTCATCATGAAACATTAAAGCATTTTTTTACCGTGAAATTCACAGATTATAAGTAATACAGTAATAAGCATGAAATCACAATTCCATTTCATCAAAACGTTTTCCCAAATTATTATCATCATTATTATTGATTTTCTCATCTACTTAAGGTGTACGAAATACATCATTTCACAACTTTCAAGCCATCCGTGCACACCTCAGGGTTCGTGCACACCAAACTTTTTGACACATAATGATAAGAGAAAGAAAAGAAAGAAACTTTCCCACGAATTTCAGTATGGGTCATAACTCGATTCTTCCATGAAAAATCGTCATCATAACGAGACTGACAGTACCGTTCAATGGCTCCCAAAGCACACACACAGTAATTGCCAGGTGAGAGTGTAACAAATAAACAAGGAAGCAACGGGGGATGATTCACGGAGGCTTAGCAGGCAGTTCATATTCTCGTGCTGCAATTGTCAACAAGGCGCGAGTTAATCGACCGGGAAGGTTCGTCATCCTTTCTGGAAGGAAATTTTTTCGAATTTAATTCCTTCGCTTATACCTTCTGATCTTCCCATTTTTTTTTTTTTTTTTTTTTTTTTTTTTTTTTGCTATCTGTCATTCCTTTCATAATTATTTTCGGAATGGACACATTTATTTTTTTAATTACCCATTTGCTTACAGTTTTTTTTTTCCTTGTAGAAATAAAAGGTAATTCTGTTTCTCGATACTTTATTGCATTTCGAGCAAATCAGTTTAGTCTATTTTTGGTCCGATGTCCAATAAACATTTTGCGAAATATGTTTTCTTTTACTAGTAAGCGCACAATAAATAAATAAGTGATCTAAACTTCTAAACAGGAAAAAATAATAAATAAATAATAATGTGAAACGGATACAATAAATAAATGACTTGCCAATTAATTCTAAACAGAAAAAAAAAATAGTAAATAAAAAAAAAATGTGAAAAGGAATCTTTTTTTAAATAAAATAAAACTTGAGCCCACAGCATAATTTGGTAAACATATCAGAAAATTTAATGCTATTATTATATGCTACAATAATACGAAAAATGTCACAACAAGGCATGCAAAATTCATTTAACAACGTTTTTTTTTAATTACTAGAAATTATTCACATCTGAAAGAATTATAACAAGGACACAATCATTAGGAGAATGATTTCATAAAGACATGAGTCTACAAATTAATTTCTCTAACTACATTAACTTTTTAAAACCTATTGCCTAATACGAAGGTGAACAGAAGCCTGAAATCTTTTTAAATACTGACAGAAATTTAAACATTGTCTCAACATCCAAAAGCAAGCTTGAATGGGAACTAATTATCCCTCGACAGTTTATCTAGATATGGTTTGGTGCGGTTTATCGCTCTGCAGTCATTTTTTTTTTTTCCTTTTGCGCCCTTTAAGCTAATTAGACTGGGATCTACTGAGTTTCACGTGGATTCCGAACCACTAACAAATATCCACACTACCACCGGCATTCGAACCTGAGGCTTGTGGTGCCAAAGCGCTAGCCAATTAGACAACAGGCCACAACAATTTATCTAGAATATTTTAATCATACTATACAAAAAAAAAAAAATTTTCTTATTGCACAACATTACAAAAACACAATAAAAACACACTATACAACACAACAAAAACATTATTCTTCATTGCACAAAATAAATATTTTTTCTTCGATATGTAATTTTTTATTTGAGATTTATATATAGTTGGTTTTATTTTAACAGTTTTAATAGTTTAATGCATCGTTTCTCAGACTGTGGTGGTGTGTGAAGAGATATTCCCTATACTATCTTGACAAATTTCAATCTGTTTTTATATAACTAAAATAAAATTAAAAAAAAAAAAAAAAAAAACGTCGTGTTTGAATTAAATTTATTCAAGTAGACAGAGTAAATTAAATATCTCAAAACAGTTTAGTAGAAATGTTGGCAAATGTATTTTTGTTAATTACAAGTATATTAACCCGTTGTTCCATTTCATAAAATAAAAATTAATAAAACTAAAATGTATTAATTTTATTAAAAAATATATGATTATATTTCTTTATTTTATTAAAAGAAGACTATCGTAAAGGCGACTATAAGTTTTCGCTATTTCTTACTATGAATCGAAAAAGTTTTATTATAAATGAAGAAATGATTTTTATTTATTTTAATTTTTTAAAAATCAATTATTATTTTTTTTTATTTTTTTTTTTTTTTTGTAACCTTTGGTTACGCATCAGATGATTATAATAATAAAGGATTCAATGAAAAAAATAATTGGACCACTTATGCCTTACAATATTTATAACTAAATCTTAATCATAACTAAATCACTTATTTATTAACTAAATCTTAATCATTATGCTTAAGATCTCACTTCGTCTTTCTTATTTCAGTTTTATAAAAATTTAATTAATTCTTTCATTGTTTTTTATTTCAGAATATTTGAATTTTTTGTTTAAAAAAAAATTTATTCATAGCAAAGATTACAATGAAAGATTTTTTTTTTTTATCCAGCAAATTAAACACTGATACTGACTCAAAATAAATTACAAAAACGATATTACTATAACAATTATTAGATGATTCCTGAGAAACGATGATACCCGCCACTCCTAATATCAAGATGTTCAATCTTAAAACTTCCACCCATTTCTTGAATAATCTTGACACTATATCTAACTTCGAAATTCAAAACATTCTCAATTATGATCACACTGTGCCTTCTCTAACTCTTAAACTTTATCGGGCTGTGTTAGATATTTTATCATAATTTCATTGTCATCATTTTTCAGCAACAAATGCTATCTTGCATCAGCTGTTCCACTCATATATATATTCCCCTCCCCCCTCTAATTTCGTTTTAGTTTAACGTTTTGGGGAATTTACCATCTGGTTTATTGTGATCTTATCTTGAAAATGTGAAATCTTCTTTATCTGTTTAGATGGCTTAAACTATTCATTTAAACAACGCCATGCATCCTAAAGTTTTCAAGGATATGAATTTTAGGCCCTGAAGAGTCAGATATTGCTTTAAAAATGGATTTTTTTTAAGGGTATTAGAGAAAATATCTAAAACATGTATCGATCAAATTTTTTAATATCCTATTAAGATGTAATATTAAACAGTATCTCGTTGGAATTTTTGGTGACACAATATTTCGATGTATACGGAAAAGTTACTAGATTTTAACGTATGCAATCAAAACATTATTCCAAATTAAATATCAGGCCAGTTTATGAATTTTTAACATATAAATCAATGGAAAAATGTTTTAAATTTTAACTTACAAATTTAATATTGATAATTATTATTATTATTATAATATACAGAGAAGGGGGGGGCGTGGCTTATCAAAGTTCAGCCCTTAAAAGTTTGAAAACATAAGTATATATATATATTAACATGGGTGAGCCTCTAGTACCACTTAGGAGTATCAACTCCCAACTGACAGCAGATGAAGGGTAGATATTGCCTTCCAAGGTGGCTTTTAGGGGAACTGCACCTTACTTGTGTGTTTTATGTTAAAAAATCAGAAATTCTCACACCAGGCAACCTGACTGTCGATACAAAGCGTTTTAATATACAAGTCTGAAAGTAGCCTCCATTCTGAAAGTAGTAACTGCAACGGACGCTGCCAGCGGATACAAACAGTGACTGCTGCTGCAGGTCGAAGTGGTCTTAAGGATTATTGGGGCAGTTCATAAATGGACGATAGCAAATGATTTCTGAAACTTTTATCGCTCATCTGTTATCGGAAATGGAATTTTAATTAAGTTGTGATTTAATGATAACAATTCTTGGTTTTTGAATATCCTCCAGGGGAAAAAAAATAGTAATTCATTGCTATATTCATTTCCTAATTCTATAAATTTTTGAATATTCTATATTCGTTTCCAAATTCTATATTTCTATAGATTTAGGAATATTCTATATTCGTTTCCTAATTCTATTTTTCTACAGATTTTTGTATATTCTATATTTCTATAGATTTTTGAATATTCTATAGGTGTTTGACTATATTTTCTATATGGTTTTGGCATTTTAAATGTCATCTTATAGCAATTGCGTTTAGTGTTTTGTGGCGTACTTTATAACAGCTAATTCATAATGCTACGTTAAAATAAAAAAAAATTTAAAATCCTTTAGAGTGGTGCAGGCAGGAATTTCTCCCCTTTCCCCTTCCCCACATTCACAATGGACAAATAGCCCCACACACGGCGCGGAACCGGAATTCCTCTGAACCAGACGTGCCGCCAACAGTTTCGGTTAGATTGCAAGCCTCCCCCTTTTTGCCTATCACCTGTAAAACAACATTCCAGTACACCAAGTACCAACGTCTACTAATATCGAGTGAATCCCGATAAGCAGCAATGCAAACAGTGCTGGGATGAATATCGTGAATTGACTCACGGCCTGATAAAAAAAAGACATTTTCTAGAATATGGTTTCGAGCGCATTACGACAGATAATAATCAAACAAATAGCTTTTCGTGTTTTCTGTAAAGATTTCTATAAGATATTTCCTGTTTTTTAAAATAGCTTAAAAGAACTAACGTAGTTGCTGGCTATCAGAGAGATCCATCCGTAAATTTGTATATCATAGAATCGAACGCATTTTTTTCATATATATAATAGATAATATTTCTATATGAAATAGATAATAGATAATATATAGATAATATTTATAATTTTATATACATTATCTAAATTTTTTACATATAAATAGCAGTTGTGAATAATTTACAAACATAAACAAAATATACATTTATCAAACAAAAAATATATATAACAGCTTCACCAGTTTTAATTTTAAAACATGAGTAGCGCTTTTAGCATTGAGTCATAGCTGTTGCTGTAAATTGCCTTAATTCTTTATGTGCTTTTGATTTTGACTTCGTTTTTTTTTTTAAGTCTACTGCAAATTTGAAAAAAAGATACTGCTATATAAAAGATATTGCTATATAATTTAATTAACCATAATGGATAATTAAATTTTTTGATTTTTGGGTAATAATAAAAATAATGTCAACTGTCATAACAAAACATTCTAATTTATATTATTTTTTTTTTCTTCCTTTTGTTGTTCAAAAAGATTTTAAAAAAAATAATAAAAAAAAACAGTTCTCCAAATGGCAAAAGATTGAAATACAAAGTCCATAATACTATATATCAAATTAAAAACAATAAGAAATTAAACATCTATGACACACATAGATGATAAAAAAGAAAAGAAAATGCTGTTTAAAATATCAATCAAAAGGACAAAGCTTTTAAAATAGAAGAATGAGATGGAAAAAAAAAAAAAAAAAAATGAAAATGAATAAAAAAAAAAAAAAAAAAAGTTCTTTTTTACAAGTTCAGTTCAATTTTAAACAGCCCATAAAAAAAAGATTGTATTTCATTTAAGAAAGAGTGCAAGGCATTAGTTTCAAAAGATTTTTTAATTCAAAAATCATTTTGTAAAACAGTCCATAATATTCAAACCTTGTATAAATTTGAATTATATATATTTCTTGGATGCATTTAATTTTAATTATTTATTATACTTGAATTGTTTCAGGATAAAAAAAAAATGTTAATTGAGCAAAGTAATAAATTGAAAAAAAAAAAAAAAAAACTAATTGGGGAATACTTAAATATTCTCAAAGGTTATAAGAGAATATTTAACAGTTACAAACAAATAATTATGAAAATTTAACTTAATTCCTCCTCCCTTAAAAATGAATTTTTAAAATATTCAAACTTGAGACATAAAAAGCAAAGATAAATCAAGTCTTTAGTAATCAAACACTAACATAAAAAGCTACTAAAACATAATCTGTAGTTTCTCTTTTCTGTTATCCATAATATTAAATGATAAGTTACAAACACTGAAATACACCATTGAATTTACAAAAAAAGATAACATCAATTAGAAATATTAAAAAATGCAATTGTATTGATAAATGCAATGTCATTTTTTCCCCCAATATGAAACAATTTATTTATTATCAAGAAATTTTTAATGATAAATTATACAAAACACCTTGATTCAATGCTTATCAAAAAATTATCATTGTCATTCAAAATAAAAGCGTTGATATTTAGCTTTAGATAATTTTAACTTTATTGTTGAGCAATGAAATAACCACAATAAGCAATGAAGTGAAACCTAACCATAAGTAACATGTTATTAATAATTTTGTATAGATAATTTTTTAAACTTTTTTTAACTAAAAGAATATGTAAATACATATTTTATATCCTAAATCAACTAAAAACATTATTGGAATCATAATTCTCATCAAATAATTTCCTCTTTGTACATATTGAATTTTTTTGTTTTGTTTTATTTTTAAATGAATAGTTACACCCCCCTACTTTTTCTGCCATATCATTATCTTAAAATATCACAACAAAGAAATGTTCTTTAGCTTCAAAACCAGCCATAGTATAAAATCTATTCCACTACATGAGGAATGTAAATTACATAAAATGTGTCTGAATAAATATTATATTATAAAGAGAATTTTAAAAAACAGTGTGTATTTTTAACTTACAGTTACAACTAGATTTGTCTAAAAAAAAAATTGATAGTTTTTTTTTTTTTTTTTTTTTAAATCAAGTTTAGTCAACTAGTTTTTTGCATCAATTGTCATAATTCACAATGATATAATATTAATTTGTGAAAAATGTAACTTATCAAGTGTTCTATTAATAACTGGTTTATATGATATAAAATGGCTTTATATTTATATCCTATTTTAAGTCTCCTAATTAACTCAGAAAACAGTCTAAGCACAATATAAATCATTAAACAAATGTAAATAGTAAATTCAAAATGAAAATAAATATGTTTATACACTCACCAGAAATTAATTAAAAAAAGAATACACCACTGAAATTATTAAAGAAATAACCAAAACAAAGGGAAAAAATTACATTATAACTTAAAGTCAGTTTCTAAATAAATATGAACTAGCATGGTCCAAGATAGCATGTTTACAAATTTGACAGTTGGCCGGATATGACTTTTGTCAACATTAAAACAGAGCCAAGCAGGACGCCAACAAATGTGCCAATTTAAATTTAAATTAATTTGCATCAAATAGGAATTGGTTAAGGAATTTACTGATTTAAATAAATAAACAATAACTCACCTCTTCGCTGCCTCCGAAATGTTTTCGTACGATGTCTCGCAATTGGTTCACAGAAATAATACCGCATTTCAACTCGTCGCACAAATCGAAAACTTCTCGGAGCTGTTTAATAAATTCCTGGTCGGCTGACGCCATCCTTTGCACATGATTTTTCAGAACATTTGGGGAAATAAAAAATAACCTAAACGCGAAAAAATAAAAATTGGAAACACAGACACGCGCTCGAATCTACTGCCGATAGAAGTTCTGCTGATTTGGACGGAAATTTCAACACACTCCCTACTCCTAAAGCTACCTACTGTCTGATTTCGACTCGCCGAAAACATTTTGATCCAGATTCGAGGTTGCCATTGCCATTTCGCTCGCCAAACAGCGATGACGTAGCCATGGTGGTACATGCACTTCGTGAACGGCTCGCTTTACAATAAAGCATGGATATAATTATTTTGCTGCAGGAATTTGTGGGGTTAAATGAAAATCGTATAGTGCTCGTATAGTCTTTCGTAATAGTCTTTTCGTATAGTGCTTTCACCAGATTTACAATAAAGTATTCAGTAAATAAAAACACTAAAATTTTAATACACACGCTACAGAATCATCCGTGTAATAAAAATTAATATCAATTTCTATGACGTAAATTTTAAACTATTGAAATTTAAAAATTAAGAAACATTATAATTTAATATGCAAAAGGGCAAGAAGATATGATTTAAATTTATTTCCATTACTTTTTACAATTCTTTATTTATCTCTTATTTATTCGTACATTAATATCGTTACGATAATATCGAATTGCTAGATATAATGATTGCTTATTATCAATATATATTATATTAGAGTAAATATCTATATAGAATAATTTTTTCTTTTTTAGAAAAATTTTATTGCCACTGGTTTTGGATTCGAGTCTCGGCGGTGCCATGGATGTTTGTAGTGTTTTGGAATCCACTTTAAACCGCAGGTCCCGGTCTAATAGGATCGTAGAGCGTTGTCTTGAGGTTTAATCAGTCTTCAGCCCTCGTGATTCCTCGCTATATGCATATTACCCTTAGTCATCGACATCGGCTGCGATGGGGTCCTTTGGACATGGTGTAGACTTTCCTGTACCAGGGTGATTAGTAACTACAACACTACAATATGTGAGATTTCAGGCCGATAGAAATAGGCGCCAAGCATTTGTCGGTGTATACAGGTGAGCGTCGTGAGCTCATATTCCGATCTCTGAGTCGAGTTTCATGGTCCTTCGCTTTGTCCTTACGTTGTATGGTACCTCTATTTGGTCTTCTCATTCTTAATGCTTTCTCTATCTGACTTCAAATATTCCTGCCAACGTCATCGAATAGCGGCATTAGTCCAACCTAAATGATAAACCACTCTTCGGTTGGTTCACCTTTTTCACTTTCGCCCAACTGACAGTCTTTCTCAAATAGTGCCCAAAGCGATTAAACGGAATCAATTTCAAGTGGTAGTTGTGCTTCAGAATTGGAATTCCACTTCTTCAATACGCCATTCGGATGCATACTAAGTAAACTAAGCAGCTAAGATTTGCATACTAAGTAAACTTCTTTACAATTAGATAGTTCCTTATTGATACAATTTTTTTTTCTGTTTGTTGTTCGGAGGACTAATCCTCAGTGTCCAGCAGCGCGGACATCCCATGAGTACTACGAGTACCTCGGTGCCGATGGATCAGTACCCAATCCATTGACACCAAGTCGCTAAAGAAGGAGGGCAGGGCCTTCCGGGAGGACTTTTAGGGAGAACAACCCCGCAATTGCGTATCGTATGGGAGAAAACCCGGGAAAACTCTCACCAGATAGCCCGACTCACGAGCCAAGAGGCTGAACCTCACAAACGCCATCGAGTCTGCTCGGTTTTTGAACTAGTATATACAACAACGCATTGAGAGGATTAAACCTTAGCTCTAAAGGCTCATTCTCACCGAGGCTAGAAGCGTTTAAGCGACAAGAGTTGACCAATCACTAGCTTCACCACGTTCGCCTGAAACCGGTTTGAAATGCACCGCTTCGAGTTGACCAATTTTCAACTCGAAGCAGAACTTCACTAGACGTAATGCTATTTGTGACGTTTCGCTGTGAAGGGTCGAAAAAATTTTCGTGCCTGCCGCATGTCGCATCGTCGCCTGTCGCCTCGGTGGGAAGGAGCCTTAAGGCTCACCAGCGACCCACGTTGCCACTGAGCCAATCGGACATTTTCTGTTTGTCTTATCTATATAAGACGTCACCGGTGTTTACATTTGAAACATTCTCCTGAATATTCAGCTATTTAAATGCGATAAACAAACGATCTCATACTCCAACTTAATGCTCCGTCCACATTTGAATGTATGAGATTTGAGCCTCAAATGCGAACTCGCTATTTTTTTTCAGTGAGAATGGAAACGCAAAACATGAGAAAACATCTACCACTTTTATGGTGGAAAATTTTCCACATTAAGTAGTGTCGGTTTTTTATCACATATCGTAGGGTTTACGTCCTTCCGAAAGATAACTGAGGGTTCGCTGGAAAGGGGAAATAGAAAAAATGTTTTTTTTTCGTTTTTTTTATGTCCCGTACAAATCAGAACGAGTGCCATCTATGTATATTCTATGTATCTCTGTTTTTCAATAATATTCTGAAACTATGTTATCTTTAAATAAATTTGTAATGATAAATGTCAAATAACAATGAATGCAGCTCTGTGTAATTTGAAGTTTCAAATTAACAATTCAAAATAATGAAACTTGAATTTTCAAAACTTAAACCATTGCACACTGAGTTTTAAAGTTAATAATATAAATTAAAATAATTAAAATATTTCACAATTATTTGCTTATTTACAATCAAAAATTTTCTTGACTCGTGGGAATGTGCCACGCAATGTACTAACGTGGTCGTGCCATCCGCTGGGACGTTGTTGTAGACACTGTTTCAAAAAACGAGGAGATTCGATGGCATTTGGGATGTTCAGCATCTTGCCTCGTGAGTTGGGCTACCTGGTGGGAGTATTCCGGCTGTCCTCCCGTACGATACGCTAATGCGGGGTAGTTTCCCTTAAAAGTCCTCCCTGTAGACATTGCCCTCCATCTTCAGCGACTCCGAGACAAGTCAGACTTCTACCTAGGGATGTTCCATCACAACAGAAGCTACTCCCCCTCCTTACCTCCTTCCATGAGACCACACGAATTCTTGGACTTTATCTAGATGTTGCTGTCTACCAAGTGGGAGAAGAAATAACACAACAATAACAATTTAATTAAAAAACAATAACAATTTAATTAACAATAACTTTTTATTTAATTCCTAAAATCACATAGATCTTCCGTAAGTGGTACCGCTTGTTGTCCTTCAATAGTCAAAACAAATGAATGTATTTGGATGATCTAATTAATTCCCCGCATCTGCATAACTGTCCTACCTTCATCGAACAAACCTGTTTAAATGACATCCCGTTTATATTGGTCACCAGCAAGTTGACAATCATTTCTGTTGATGGGATACTTTATAGATCTGGTTTTCTGAAAGTGTGGGTCGCGTAACTAAATTGCGAGGGTGGATATGATTAAAGATCTTCAAGTGGATTGACATTTCTTGGCGTTGGTGGTTATTTCGAAATTTTGTTCTGTTTTCAATTCCTTCTATTAGCTCACACTCTCCTTATATATATATATATCGATTTTCAATCTTTCATAAAACACTTTTGATTCATCCACTCGAGTTCAAATACATTTTTTTTTAACTCGTAGTGGATGACACTGGATGTTAATACAGCTTTTTTCAAATATTAATTCAGTAATTCAATTCAATTAATTAATTTTAGTTTTTTTCAGATTTAAGTTGGATATATCTACCAATAGAGAGTGCCAGATAGACTTAAAAACCGAATGAAAATTATTTATAAAGGACTTTCTGCAATATAATGTGAAAAAAGTAGGAATTGACTTAAAAAAAATTTTTTTTTTTATATTACTTGTTTTTTTTAAGTGGTTCTGTAAGGTGGAAGTTTTACACTTGCATAAAAACACTTAAGATGAATAAGTGGATTTAGCGAGGGACCTTCTAACTATTTGTATTACGCGTGTATGCGAAATGGCATTAGCTTTTACAAAATTGTTTAACATTACAAAAATTGTTGAAGTTTAGCATATTGATTCTTTTTTATCTATTTGAAAAACTAAACATACTATATTAAGTTTGTTCACTGATATGAATATCGGGTTTTGTATTTAATACACAAGGTTTTGTAAAATTATATTCGAGTGTATATCAAATAATTGTTTTCGAATAAAGATGTTTTTTTTTTATTTATTTTTTTTTAGTTTATTGTCAGCAAAGAAAAAAACCTTTGCAGTGGGGCAGACAGGAGTCTCTACCCCTCTCCCTCCCCCACATTCGAAATGGACAAATAGGAATGTGGGGGGAGGGAGAGGGGTAGAGGTATTCCTCTGGATCCGACTTGTCGCCAACTGTTTCAGTATAGATTGCAGGCTTCCCCCCACCCACCTTTTTTTTCACCTATCACCTGTAAAACAACACTGTTTCAAAAAACGAGCAGTCTCGATGACGTTTGGGATGTTCACAACATCTTGCCCCGGGAGTCGAACTGCATGGTGGGAGTTTTCCCGGTTGTCTCTCCCATACAATGAGAAAATGTGGGAAGTTCCTCCTAAACTTCCTGGCTACAGAAATACTCATTTATTTAATTAAAATAATAGCACTATATAGAATATAACATTACATTTATTGTTACATATAAAATAATTACTTATATAAATATGCAGGGTGATTCAACGGTCATGGGACAAAATTTGAGAGGAGGTGCAGCTTACTAAAACTAAATTTTTTGTATAGAAAAGGATGATCAAAAGTGCCGCATTGAGCTATGAGGGAAAAAACAGTGACAGTTATTTGGCCGTATTGCGAGAAATTCGTTTGAAAGTGTGTTCGTTCTTCAATGCTTCATTTCTGATTATACATTCCTATACAAAAAAAATTTAGTTTTAGTAAGCTGAAACACCCCTCAAATTTGTCCCATGACCGTTGAATCATCCTATATATCTAATTGCTTTGTAAGTAATATCATAGTATAGTGTTGTATACTTTATATACTACATATAAAGTACTACTATTTTAATTAAATAAGTGAGTATTTTAGTGTTTAGTTCAAGTTTTTGACGCAATCAAGAGTAAAAATTTATAAGTTAAAAGGATTTTATTGAACAATTTTTATTCATTTCTTATTTTAGTTTTTTTTATTCATGCCCAAAAAATATTTGCTCACAAATATTTGTTGGTGAGCAAATATCAAAGCTTGAGTGAGCAAAAGTGAGCAAAGTGCTTTTTTATATACTATTCAGTAACAACCCCTTCAGCGTTTTGGGGCACAATTTAAGAAAGAAACATGCTTTTGACGACAAGTATCGCTGAGATAAAAACTAAAAGTAATAATGTAGATGGGGACACAGAACCTAACTTAACGCATTATTGGCAAATGACTTTTTTTTGCTTTTGATTTACAATGATATAGGCAACATCGAATAAAATAAAAAATTAAAAAAATTACTTTAATACTAAAAAACATTTAATTTCTAAAATCAAATGTTTTGGTTATTATTAAAGTAAAAATGCATTTCGTTTTCTTTTTTATTCAGGTGTATGAGTCGGGAGTTCAGCATTTTCGGAGGAGTCGGAGTCAGAAATGAAAATAAAATCCCTCCACCCGACTCTTTTATAAAAACAATTTTATTTTTTTCATATATCTTAGAATAAATTTTTTTTAAATATGATATTGAGGCAATTCAATTTCATCCTTCAATAATGCTACCACTAGCAAAGACAGCAACTGCTTTAGCAGCATACCAAGTAAGTGTTGACAGGCTTTACTCATTAGCACTGTGGCTTCTAAATATCGACTTTGGATCAGCTAATGAGTATCGGATAGAAGCTATTCTATTTTTGAGAAGAAAAAAGATTTAATGTATCACAAATATAGCATTTATGTAATTAAAATATAGAATTTTGTTTTCCGCTATTCTATAATACTTTGCTACCTGTTAATTTAGAATTTTTATTTTTACAGGCTATCCATATGTTTTTGTAAACAGTCATAGAGTGCATTGATATCTTTTGAATATTTACAAATTTTTTCTTAATCGGCGCAGAGCCTTATGATGAGCCAAGACAGATTTCGAGTCAGCAGATGTTTTCTTTTTTTTACGGGGTACAGTTGTCAGCCCTACGCCCGACGCTCTACAGTAATATTAGATTGGATACACTACAAATATTTATGGCACCGCTTTCACTCGAACCCAAAACTTGTGACACCAAGCACGAGCTGTTTACAAATATTACACCTTTAAAATTGTTAAAAAATATTTTGTTAATGCTTTGCATTTATTTCACAATTTTCCTAAATCTATTAATGAAGAACGTAGTTCATAAAATTACAGTAAAGTGTCAGGAGGGGTAGTAAGAGTCGGGAGTCGGTAAACAAAATTTGTTTGTTTGTTTGTCAGGTGTTATATATCGGAAATGTTTCGTCTCTTTCTTTTTTTACTCGACTCTTTACCTCTGTTTTTACTTTTTCATTTAAATCTGTAAATCTTAAAAAAATAAAAAGTAAAATAAATAAAAAATAAATAAATAAACAAATTCAGAATGGACAGATGGACAAAAAGAATGTACATATCACGAACTGGATTGCAAGAAAATAATCGACAGATCTCGACCTATTTTGTGCCCCTGGTGTACTATACGTTCCACTTCTGTATGCCATGAATTATCCACTTATCCACTGGCGTAAGACGATGAGGAACTATCTTCCTTCTGAAAACCTTCCAGAAATTACTACCTCGTATTTAAGTATAGAGTGACAGAAAAACCAAATAACTCTCACCAGGTAGCAGGACTGCCGTTGCAAAACGTTAACATATGTTGCCACAATGTGTCATCAACTCTCCTCGTTTCTCAAAGCAGTGATTGCAACTCATATTATCAATGGATCTGAATCTAAACCATGTTAAATGATTCCTATTCATATTAACACAGAGTCATGAATCTGACAGAACTCAGATTAAATTAATTTTCCTAAAAAAAATGATCTAATCTAATATTTATTTTCATTGCAATTCCACGTTTCAAAAAACGCAGACAAATAATTATCTATCGATTTGACAAGAACAAAAAACCGTCGATAAGCTTAGCCTCGAAAATTTGGTAAATGCATTTATCTGGTAATAGTTCGCAGTGATTGTTATCGTCCTTTAAAAACTATTTTATTTCAATGCAAAGTAGTTTTAAATCGTTTACTAAACAGATAGCATTGCATTAAACAAGCAGATAGGGAAAATGAAACGTAAATATTTCTAATAAACTTCTTTTGTAAAGAAACGAAATAGAATCTGAAGGCTGTTTTTTTTTTTTTTTTTTTTTTTATTTCTTCTCGAATATTCGTTGCTTTTTTTTTAACACTTGAATTGTTTCTAAGATGATATTAAAATTTATAATAATTTCAAACAACTTTTTGCACACATACGGGAAATCGGATAAATAAATAAAAAAATGTTATTATTATGCCATCAGTTATCAGGACATTTTGAGGAAATTCACTTCTGATATCAACATGTTAAACATCACTTATTTTAAAAGGTTTTGTTACGTGATAAAACAGTCAAATGATCATCAGATACAAAAAGTTAACTTAACACATTTGGATTTGTACCTAATTATGGCTAGCACTATGCGGAAACGGAAGGTATTTCCCCTTCCATATCAGTATCAAATCCATATGTTTAAGCTTCGTCAGCTAAAATCTAGAACACTTGTAAATAGGTGTCTAGTCTATGAAGTGGATAAGCCTTTTTAAAATCCGTTTTGTCAAAAACCACTAAGAAATAATTTTGAATTTCATTACAGCCTCTAGAAAGACGCAAACACTTTCCTGGAGATCTGTTGAGCAAGGAATCTGCATCTGTTTTACATTTAAGAAAATTAGGAAAAAAGATACACAGGTAGCAAGATGACTGTAAAGATATTCCCAAAGCGTATTTTGGGGGACTAATTACAGAAACAGCCCAATGGATATTGCATATCGTAATAGATATAACATATCGTACAGCACGTACAGCGTATTCAAGAATACACCCTCCAAGATGAGGAGTAAAGCGTAGCACGTGGACAAAGGAATAACTCAATTTTTATCTTAAAAATTTTGTCTACTTCGTCAAGTTGTGCCTACAAAGTATACCAGAGGAAAGATTATGGGTTTATCGAGATTGCCAATAATTAGAACTTTGTAATCTTTCTTGCGTATATCAGGCAACATCTAAATTTCCGGAGTAGTGACCAAGTACTCTCCCTGTGTGGTTGAATGTCATTTCTTTTCTTTTTTTCTTTTTTTAACGCTTGATGTTTGCCCGTATGTAACTTAAAATAAACTAAATAATTATTGCATAATTCGGACCTATCATAATTTACCCTGCTTCCCCTTTTCACAAAGCAGATTGTAATCGCTGCTTTCGTATATCGGGCAACATGTACTGCTACGCATCAGCAGCGCCCTCTTTATACTGACTAAACTAACTCAGTGGTGGCTAAGGGTGTGACCTTGTGTGATTGAATATCACACTTTTCCTTTTTTCTTAAAATACAATAAATTTCATTTGCGTCGGTACCTATTGGACAACTATGTGAAGAGGGAATCAACGTTTACGGATTATTAAAAAATATCACGAAAAAAAAACATCGTTCAAACTAATGTTTTTGGTATGTTGCACTATTTGTAGAAGATGAATTTAACTATATATTCACTTGTACTAAGTATGTGTTTTAATTTGTTAAAAAAGTATTAGTAAATCCATGGATATATTGAACCATACGATACATAAGCTAAACACTACAAAAAAAAAAAAAAAAAAAAAAAAAAAAAAAAAAAAAAACCCCGCCTGTAATATAATTAAACTTGATGCTTTTTTCTTCTTGGCCTATTCTAATTTTCTAATTTCGTACAATAAATTTGAGGGGGAACCAATAGAAAGCAAAAAACTCTACAGGTTGTTCGACGGCTTTGGTGTACCTTGTAAATAAAAATTAAAACAAAACAAGTTAGAATAAATATAACGTTGACTAGTTAAACACTTTTAAAGTGATAACGGACAATTCAGTTTGAAAATGCCAGTCTTCATGAACATGTGGTGGCTGAATGAATTGCCACTAATGATAGTACGTGGTGTCTTGGCCTGTCTGTACACAGCAGACCTGCATTCAGCTGCCTCTTACAACTTCCATAATTTCAAAATATTGATATGCGTAAGTGATTTCCTGGTATACAATTGATATGGATGTGGCGGTGGTAATTCTGGGCTCTCTAGTCTAGAATGTACTATAGTACGTCCAATGGTTTCTGTGACTAGCATAGAGGGTTTTCTGGAACTCCGCATACAAACTTGAAAGGGAGGTAGAGAACATTATAGCAATCATAACTATATGGGAATACATTACCGGTAAGGTGGAGGGGGATCATTTAAAAAGTTTTCAGGCTGCCTGATAGGAGTTTTTCGGGTTTTCTCTTATATGACAAGCAAATTTGGGATAGTTACCCTTAAAGTCACCCCCGAAGGCACTGTTTTCCCCCATTTCCATCGGTGTACTGTGTGCCGTTCACAGTATACACAAGGCCCATTGATGTACTATCCTCATCTTTCTAACTGGAAGGGATTACATCGTCTTAGGTAAAGTGGTTATATAAGCTTAGAAAGAAAAGAAAACGTCAATTGCAGGGAATAGTTTGATTTGGTTTGTCGCGCTACGGTCATTTCTTGCACATTTTAGCCTAATTAGATAGGAACCTACAGTTTAACGTGGATTCCGAACCACTTACAAACAGCGGGACATAGAACTTGATGAGAATAAGAAAGCACTGCAAATTTTACACGCATCAAAAGAAAAGAAATAAAAACTACATTAGATGCGAATACAAGATGTTTTTACGGAAAATACTCTGAATTTCTCCCGTAGGCACTGATACACCCCTGACACAATCAGTGATCGACCCCAGACCCCCCAGAGATCGGGCACCATCCTGCATGAACCAATATTCACCAATGTTCATACCCTTAGGTTGGTTTCTGAATGTTGCAGATCACTTTCGTAGCAATAGAGTTGCATTTTCACCACATAAGTACCAATTTTTAACAAGAAAATTACGATCTTCAATTGAATATGAAACTTTGGGAGGACATTTTCAAAATAGCTTGGAATTGAACAAATTCCTTTTATGGCCTCTCTCACGTATTCGGAGAGCCATCTAGTGAAACTTATATATATTTCATTTCTTTATATTTAATAAAATATATATATATAAATAATGCTTTATTATAAAAAGCAAATGAGAAATTTGATGCGCTATATAAAATTTAATTTAATAAATGTTTTAATTTAATGAAAAAATTAATTTAATAAAATTAGTATTTTAAAAGTAGCGAAATAAAAAGAAATCAATAGAACCAATAAATAAAAGTTTTAAGTTTTGGTTCAACGCTTTTTGGTTTGAATCAAATGTTTTTTATTAATAGCTTCGCTTGAGAAGGGGTGTGTGAAAATGTTTGCTCACCAATCAGTGCTAATCCAGACAGACTTGCATATTTTAATGCATTTATTTGACAACAATCACATCTATTATTTTGGAACGCAATTTTAAAATGGGACATGTTTTTGGCAATAATATCGCAAAGATAAACGAAACATAGCATTGATAGGAATGATGTTTCTTGTTTAACATGTTATTGGCAAAGCATTCATCTTGTAGTCTCTGTGAGGATATATGATATGTAAAATATTGACTGAAATACTTTTCAAAACTTAAAATGTTTACTTTTTATTAAATAAAACAAATTTTCATTATTATTTAATTAAAAAAAAGTAATGTAGTATTAAAGTAATTTATATAGTATAAAAAGTAATGTATAATAAAGTTGTCAGTCTCCTTATTTTAAGCTTTCATCAAAATCAGTAAATCTTTTTTAAAAAAATTACCAACAATATTTTTTTAAGTAGAATGAACCTAAATGCAGTGAGTTGTGGAAAAAAATTTGTCAATACATGTCTTACGATGCAGTAGGTTCAATGACACAAATTGCTTTCATCTTGACTTTTCTAAGTTGGAGTTCCATGATGAACAAGGACAATGATCCTCCTATCCTTTGTCAATGTATACAAGACTGGACACCATAAGTAAGGAATGTCCTTTAATCGATTATCACTCCCAATTCCAGTTAAAACATTTCGTTTTGTCCCACACGTCAAAACAAAGTTTTGCGTATGGTATTTCCGATGTATGTTTTTTGAAATACTTGGACTAAAACCATCACAAAGAAGTCGTCTGTAGCACTGTCAGAACTCTAGAGGTTTTCCTTCATATTTTGACACACACACACAAACAAAAACAAAAAAAAAAAAAACCCACACACACACAAGTAAAATAAAAAAATAAAAAAATTAAAAAAAAATTAAAGTCAATTCCTACTTTTTTTTCACTATATTGCGGAAAAGTACTTTACAAAAAAAGAATTTTGAATTTTTCGTCTTACATCTGGCGCCATCTATTATTAGATACATGCAACTTAAATCTAAAAAAAACTAAAATTAATTCATTACATTTAATTACAGAATTAATATTTGAAAAAACTGTATTAACATCCACTATCATACACTACAAGTTAAAAAAAATGTATTTGAACTTGAGTGGATGAATAAAGAGTATTTTATGAACGATTGAAAATTTGAACAAGATATATATAGGGAGACTGTGAGCTAGAAGGAATTGAATAAAAAAAAACCCTCCAGAAGGAACTTCTCATTTCAAACTATTGTGTTTTTATAGTATTTTTCATGCTTAATGTTGACATTAAAAAAAGTTTTTATTCTAAAATGATGTTTAGCCTCTTTGTTACTCGATACAAGACTGGACACCATAAGTAAGAGATGTCCTTTAATCGATTACTGCGTCCAATTCCAGTTAAAACATTTCGTTTTGTCACACACGTCAAAACGAAGTTTTGCTTATGGGATTTCTGACGGATGTTTTTTGAAAAATACTTGGACTAAAACCATCGCAAAGAAGTCGTCTGTAGCACTGTCAGAACTCTAGAGGTTTTCCTTCTTATTTTGACAAAAAGGAAAAAAAAAAAAAAAAAAACCCAGAAGGAACTTCTCATTTCAAACTATTGTATTTTTATTATATATGTTTTTCCTGTTTAATGTTGACATTTTAAAAAGAAAATGTTTGTTCTAAAATGAAGTTTGGTCTCTATTGAAATTGTAAAGTGCGTGAATTCGCACACGGTGGATTCACATAAACAAAATCGATTCTTTTGTTGACTGCTTTCAAGTGAAATGAACCGGAAAATTCCTTCCTTGCATGACTTCAGGATTTTCAATAATATAAGAGTTTTTTAAGAAATTTTTTTAAAGTATTTTTTTTTTTTTTATTTTTTATTTTTATTTATTTTTTTTTTTCAGAAATGCTAAGAATTCAATACGGAATTGAATTTTGATGCTATATATTTCTATAAAGTCATCTTAGGTTCATTCTCTTTTCTACTAACTTCCATGCTTGTATTTTTTATCCCTCCGATTTTTGTGCACATATTTTTTTTAATGTAAAGCACGAATTTTTATTTCAAATATATTGAGAGTTAAAGCTGACAATGTTTACAAAACCAATTGTTTTTCCAATTACAATGTTTACAAAACCAATTGTTTTTCCAATTATAATGTTTACAAAACTAATTGTTTTTCCAATTATAATGTTTACAAAACCAATTGTTTTTCCAATTGCAATGTTTACAAAACAAACTTAGTAATTAGACAACTTAGACGCAAATTTTTATATGTGAAATATATCAAAGTGTTTGGAACTAAAAGATACGTATGCCAATTTAACATGTAACATATTGCAATGTTTCTTCATTTTAGACCGGTCTAACGTTATTAGTATTATTATAATTATAATTAAAGATTGCCTGTCAACAAGTGATCCTCCTCCATGTTGTCCTAGTTCAAAGGTGCCATTGGTGCAAATGACGTGTGGTTTCAGGTGTTTCTTGAAAGCGAAGATATCAATGGAAGGGAATGGCCAGAGTACTTCTGGGATTTACACTGAAGAGCCAAAACATTATGACCACCTGTCAATAACGAGTTGGCCCACCTTTGGCGCGCAACACAGCTTCAACCCGCCTTGGCATGAATTACTACCACCACTTAATACCAGTTAAATACCACTTCCACCTGATCACGTGCCTTCTACGTCATCCAGGCGAGTTCATTGCAAAATGTAGGGGTGGTTATAATGTTTTGGCTCTTGAGTGTAAATGTCGTAGTACATGTGCAGTAAATCTTTGCGGTTGCGCCTCTCCGCATCCTTATAATCGCTAGAGTACACCAACAACCAAAACAGATGCTCATCGAGGAATGGGCTATCTAACAACTGCCGTATAATCTAGTATTCGGAATGAGAAGAAGCTAGGGCTCAGCTATTGTAGTTAACGGAGGTTATGTGTCCAATTAAGAGGCATCTGTTTGTTGACACTCCTCTAGGTAAGAAAAGCATTTGTATTAACGCTGTGCTTCGATAAAGCTTTTTTTGTTTGATTTCATACTGTAGCCTTCCGTTAACTCTTACTCCTTCTTCATTCTTAAGTATAAAATGATGTCCTCAATCCCTAAAGTCTTTTATTGCAGGTTCGTTTCTTCCAGGGGATCTCTTGTGGAGTTACAGCAAAAAAATTTTTTTGATTAAGTTTCACAGATCAGAATATAATATATTATAAGTAAAACCAACGGTCGTCGAGGGGATAGGAATCTGTAGATCTTCCTTGATATCAGGGATTTCTTTAAGCCAGTTTTCCGTGGGACGATTCGATAAAGCATGGGGCATGGAACATTCAACAACTGTTCAATTTCAATGCGGTATATTCTTTGTTACTACTTCCATGACCCACTGTTTGCAAATTGAATCAGGTTTGTCTAACTGATGGCGTATTATCATGTCGTCACTGCATCAACCTCAGCAACTTGTGAAAGCAGCGTGCACCAACATATCCTACACACGGCCAGAGCTTCTTTCGTTCAATGGCGAGAGATTTCCGAAGAGTTACTGCAGCTCCTGGTGACTATACAGTAATATATATATAAATTTCGCAGTTGAACAGGGTTGTAATTTTGGCCATTTTATCCTTGCATAATCCAAATGTCCACATTATCCGCATGATATTTATATAATAATTTTTTGTTTTTGTTTTTAATAGTACCGCTTTTTGAATAGGTAGAGAGTCAGAATTGCGTGTGTGAAACTATTTTTACAATACATAAAAATAACTAATATAAAAAAAAAAAAAAATTAAAGTTAATTCCTACTTTTTTTTCTCTATATTGCAGTAAGTCCTTTATAAATAACTTTCAGTCATTTTTTAAAGTTTATCTGGTGCCATCTATCGGTAGATATACGCAAGTTAAATCTAAAGAAAAACTAATATTAATTAATTAAATTTAATTACTGAATTATTATTTGAAAAAACTGTATCAACATCCAGTGTCATCCGCTACAAGTTAAAAAAAAATGTATTTGAATTTGAGTGGATGAATAAAAAGTATTTTATGAACGATTGAAAATTTGAACAAGATATATATAGGGAGAGTGTGAGCTAATAGGAGGAATCGAATAATATAAAAATCATTAGAGAGGGATTATGTTTACAAGTAGTTCTGTTCTCTTTTCCTCATGTCTCAAATTATTTCTCATACAAGATGTTTCATGCTCCTGCAGAGAAACAGGAGCAACATTTCACTATGAAACCGCCCGATTTATAGTAGCACAAAGAGGCTCACCTCAAATGAGGCTATTCAGGGAAAACTGAGATTTTTTGGAGTTTTCGATGCTTTTCAATAGTAGAAGTGTGTGGGGGATTCATAAGTGCTACACATAATCATAAAGTACATATCAGCAGCCTTATCATCAGATAATGATGCACAGCATTTTGAAATAAAAATATTAGCAAAAGGTATAGTTTTTTTTTTTTCATGTTGCAAAAAAGTTTTTACATATCAATACAAAATTAACCATTAAATTGTCTTGCAATTTATAACGTGGTCAATTATTGTAAAGTTTTTAAAAAAGTAATGTGATAAACTTTATATTAAATTAGATTTATATTAAATAATATTTAAAACAATATGTGAGAAGTTATTACAAATGACATACGCATTAAAATTCAATTTTTAAAAAAATCTATTCCTCTTTAAGTAGACCTCACAAGCAAACCATTTTTCGATAACCAATGGAAATGTAAGAGTTACACTACATTTATTTGGGCACATTATTGCATGTTGGTTAATTATTTCAACATTTGCATGACTTTTTCTGTTTTTCGAGAAAAAAGGATGTGACTAATTTAGTTCACGGCGATATTTTCAGACAAATTACCCGAAAAAAACCCTGGACTCTTAGATTATGCTTATAAAAATGTTTTGTAATTTGAATTTGGTCCTCAAATTGTATTAAATATTATTGTATTGCATTACAGTATTTTTTATATTATTTTCATATTACTTATTTCTTTCTTCTAAATAAAATTTTATTTATGTGATTTTATAATAGTATTAGAAAGTTTTAAATCAATTTATTTGCCGTCACCGATTTTTGATAAGGTTTGCAGGTTGGTGGTTTTAAGTAGGAAACACGAGATCAGGCATGAAGTAGACAGAGGGTGTACTTTATTTATTTTAAAAATAGAAAATACATTAAATGAACGCTTGATATTTTACCATTGTCGTGGAAGAATAAAAATCATTAAATATCTGTTAATAATTATCATTTTATTTATTACATATACGTTAGGAATTTAAAATAATAAATTTGAATAATAAAGATAAATGCTTAAAATTCTTTATATTTTAATGATTAAGCTAAAAGTGCTTAATATTTCTGTTTTAAATGAAACTGAAAATAAAATTAAATCAACCGCAAATTAAAAGCTTAATTTTTTTTATATGTTTTTTAATTTTTACGACTATAACAGCTTACCCTGTTAAAGAGAGGGAGGGAGCAAAGAGTGGAATTAAGAATAAAAACTTCAGTATCACCAAGATAATAGTTTTTGGTGTCGCCATCTATCCCGGAGCGTTATAACTAAACTCCTGTTGAATTATTATGTCTTACTCTTTTTCCTCTCTTAACAACATTTTTTAAAATTAATTTTATTTTATTTAAATTTTAGTTTCCAAATAAGACATTAATTCTTATAATAAGGCAAATCACAAACTTAAAAAAAATGTAAAATTTCATTAAAAATGACATTTGCAAGAAATCACCGTCAGATAGCATTCTCTGTTGTGGCGCCATCTACAAACAGCAATGTAACAAATAATTCCTGTTAAATAACTATTTCTAGCTAATTTTCCTCTTATTACATTTTTTTCCTTAACATTAATTTTAATTTTCAAATAAGAAACGAAATTTTATTTTAAAGCAAAACTTAAACTGAAAAAAATCTGAAATTTGGATTAAAAGTTATATTTGGATGAAATTTTATTACAGTGTAATGAATTTTAAGTATCATTTTGTCAAAAGTTTATTAAGCAATAAAAATATGCTAAGAGCGATAAAAATATCAAGTATTTTTTATTTTATTTTTTATTTTTATTTATTTATTTATTATTAATATTATTATTAATATTGGTTTTCAAACAGTTAAATTTATAAAAGTATTGTTTTAATATAGAATTCAGTTAGTAATAATTGAAAATTATATTCTAATATGTCTGAATATTTTTTTCAATATTTCTAGTAGGTTTAAGACATTTTTTACTTATTGTTAATCTAGTAACTAATTATTAATAATTAAGCATCTCATAAGTCCCAACTGAACTTGAGATACGGATAGTCCGACCACTATACGCGTAGAAATTTGGCAAGAGACCTAGTTTGAGGGACTCAAAAAGAAAGACGTCATAGGGAAGAAAATGTTCTTTAAGATAGACTTTAATTACAATTAAAATAATTTAAATTTAAATTTTATTTATTAATTTAAGTTATTTTAATTTTTATTTTATAATATAAATTTTAGAATTCAATAAATTAAAATACAAACTATATGACATAATATTGGGCACTAATTATTATACATTTTCATTAAGTAGCTTATCGCTGCTATATCTGACTAGCAGGTAACAGGTAATGAATTCCTTACAGGTAATGAATTCATGCTTTTTCGCTGTTAAACCGACTGTTTACCATTCAACGCTATCTGTGGTCGAACTGAATGCAGCTAGCATGCTAAAGGATTCAGATTCAGTTTAGACAGCGATATCAGTTGCAGGCGCTGATTTCAGAAATGCAAAAAATGGCGAGGATTGACTTTAATTATAATCACTGCTTTTTCGACGGTGATTTAATGAAATATCGTTAGTTTTTTTATCTCTGCGTGGGACACTGCGGTTTTTTTTTTTTTTTTTTTTTTTTTTTCCTTATTCTTCACTCTGTCAGTCTAAAGAGTCTTAAAAATTTGTTTAATGAGTTCTGACATCCCTTCTATCTGACTACCAGACGACTGACAACTTTCGCTGTCTATTGTTCGCCTTTCTTGTCACATTAGTTGGAGACAGATCACAATTCTGGATGATTTCTATTGTTAAATAAATGATGTGACCTATCAAGTTTCACGCCTCTTCATTTAACTGCTGATTTCATTTGTCTTTCGACTACACCTTGCAGCAACCTCCGGGCTTATTACATGTATGTGGAAAACTATATATACACATAATTCTCCAGTAATCTTGAATTTTTCTTAAGTAAAGACATTAAGAAATTTACAAAATTGCTTTCAGTGAAGAAAAACGAGAAAAATGTGTCATACCATGATTTTATGAGAGAGAAAATGAGTAAAATATATCCCATAGTAAACATATCTTCTCTCTTGTATAGCAAAATAAGATCCAAGAGTTCTACAATTTTGTTCTGTTATGATCTCTGGAGGGTTTGGGGAGTTCTGATAGTGATAAAAATAATCTTTCGAATAATCTTTCATGGGAAATATCTTCGTCATGAAAGGATCTGCTTTTATGCTTAGCATTCGAAATGACGCATAAAGTGTTTGATAAAGGGATAATATCCTTGGAGAATAAAGATTCGGCACATATAGGATATCTTGGAATAATGTTGTTGTGAATAATCCTCAGAGAGTAGTCTACTCATGAATGGAGGAAAACGGATGGTTTGGAGGCAACTGCCCTCATTTGCCTATCGTAGAGGAGAAAATCTGGAAAAATCCCACTAGGTCATCTGACCTAGAAGACAAGATGCTGAACATAAAAATGCCATTGATTCGTTTTTGAAACAGTGTCTACAACAATGGATGGAACCTCAGCTTTAACGCTCACCAGCGGAGCACGTTGTCATTGAATCACAAGACATGCTCTTGGATTGATGCTCTTCTTTAGCGTTTGTTAGTTACTCATTGTTTTATGAAATTGTATTACAAAAGAATGTCAATCGTAGGATTTCCATCGCAAAGAATTAATTGCAAGGTTTGCTTTGTGAAATTATATTAGATGAATGCACTATTTGTATTTCTTATTGATATAACATTTTAAAATTTATGTAGATATGTTTAACATTTGTAAATGAATTATTCTGTAGAACAGTTTTAAAAGACGCTTAACTAGGATGTATAAAGTGATTATCTAAAATGAATTATAAATTTACTTAAATTATTTTATTTACTCAATAATTAATTTGTTAAAAAATTATTATTTATCACCAATACATTTTCATTTTTCACAATAATTAGGATGCATTCGTTAATAATTACACACTATGATTGTACAAGAGAGACGATGAGTAAAATATATCGTTAAATATAATATTAATCATAAAATATGGGATTTTACAAGAGAAAAAATGGATTAAATATGATACCGCGATTTTATAAGAGAGAAGATGATCATATATATCATACTGTGATTGTACAAGAGGAAAAATGCATAAAATATATTACACTGTAATTTTACAAAAGAGAAGTTATGTAAAATCTATCATATTATGATTTTACAATAGGGAAAATCGGTTAAAAATATCATACCATTATTTTACAAGAGGGAAAATGAGTAAAATATATTATGCTTTAATTTTAGAAGAATGAAGGTGAGTAAAATACATCATACTGGGATTTTGCAAGAGTAAAACTGTGTTAAATATGTTACCGGGATTTTATAAGAGAGAAGATGAGTAAAATATATTATATTGTGATTTTAGAAGAGAGAAAAGGGGTTAAATGTATCCTACCGTGATTTTACAAGAGGGGAAAAGAGTAAAATATATAACAGTGGGATTTTAGAAGAAAGAAGAAGAGTAAAATATATCATACTGTGATTTTACAAGAGGAAAAATGAGTAAAATACATTGTGATTTTAGAAGAAAGATGATGAGTAAAATATATTATGCCGTGATATTACAAAAGGAAAAAATAATAAAAATATATCTCACAGTGATTTTTCAAGAGAGATAATGAGTAAAATAGAACATATCATATCGTGATTTTATCATGAATAAAAAAAAAAAAAAAAAAAAAAAAAGCACTGTGATTTTACAAAAGATAAGATAAGTAAAATAAATCATAATGTGATTTTGCAAGAGAAAAGCTGGGTAAAATATATCATACTTTGATTTTACAAGAGGAAAAACAAAATGTATCCCATAGCGTAATTTAATAAGAAAAATGGATGAAACACAATGATTTTACAATCGTGGGAAAAAGATAAGTGCGTTGCATATCGTAAGAAAAAAGTAGAAAAGCATTTTAAATTATGGGGAAAGTAGAAAAAAGAAGCGGCAAACTAGGATTTCACAAGAGGGGCAAAGATAAAAATGTGGGACATATAGGAATTGAGAAGATAAAATGGAAAGATACATAAAATGATAAGATACATAATTTAAAAAATGCATGAAAAATGAGAAAATACATAACTAAATGATGCATTTATTAACATGTGTATCGACTTTTTTTTGGTTTTTCCCCGACAGATCTCTCTATTTTTATAGAATTTTCATTAAAATAAAATGTAAGAGAAATAAAAAATAAAAAAAAAACTTATAAAATTAAGAATATCTTACAAAAATTTCTTAAGATTATTAACTTAATCATGTAAATTTTATTTTCATTTCTGAATATAATTTTATCAAAATATAGTGAAGAAACTATTTATAAAATTCCAATTGTACTTTGCAAGTGCGTTAACGCATATGTATATCACAATATATCATTAAAAGATTGATTGCAATAACACTGTTGTATCATACAATGTATGAATGGAAATTTTAAATCTATATTAAATCTATCTGTAACAATTAACACATTAAAAAATGAATGTAATTTATGGATATTTAATAACGTATGGTTCCATACAATTAGTTGGTAAATTGAAAATTTAATTCTTTTCATATATTTATATTGTAAGTATTTCTGTAAGAATATTGGAAGTTAATGCTTGTGAGAATATTGGGAGTTAATGCTTGTAAGAATATTGTGAATAATATAAAATCTGATTTTTTCATTGTTTTTCAAAGTTAATTTTAAAGTTTCAGCTGAGAAGATATGTACTGTGGGAAAAGTATCATCTGTCACCCTAATCTGTGAGTTCTTTGCTGATGTAGACGTATAATAAATGTGTCATTTCTTTCATATGTGATAAAAAACATCGACCTTGAAGATCTAGGTACATATAAAACTGGATAATTCGAATTAAAAGCTACCACGTTGAACCTCCATTGCATGTAAGTATTCAATATTTATATCCTTCCTTCTGAAATTAGGTGCTATATGTGAACAATACGTAGCAGTTGCAAAACAGTTTTAGATTCACCAGCAATTTATATTTTTAAATTTAAGAAAACTTCAGTGAGGAGGAGATTAATGTTTGTTTTTAAAAATTTCATTTTGTTTCTGATCCAAGAATCTCTCGAAAATTTCAGTAGACAACTATCGTGGAAAGTTTAACATGACGAAAAATAGATGTGAAATATCTGATCAAAGATTTCATATCAGAAACAGTTTCTCACTCAAAATCTGTTAATAGAAACAAAATGAAAAACGAAAAAAGTCACTATTTCCTGTTAGACACATAAAACAAAACTTGCATGGGATATATTTTCCAACTGTAAAACTGTACAACGATTGTAAAATATTGTCAATTATTTATCTGTTTACATATAAATTAAATTTCCTCGGCAAATCTGCTTTTATCAACTTAACAGCGGAAATATTTTATTCAAATTTACAGAAAAATTATAATTAAATATATGTTAAAACACATATTGCTAAATTCAAAAAAATTTTAATTATAAATCTGATTTCATGAATTTTCATATATTTTTAATTAACTTAATTTTTTAATATATTTTCAATTAAGAATATAGGTGAAGTAAATTTCTAACATAAAATTCAACAATTGAGGGACATTAAATTGAAAGAAGTGAAAAGATTGAATTGATTGAAAGAAAAATGAATGCTTGAAAGAAAAAAAAGATCTTGAAAGAATTGATGCATTTGTAAAATATATTTTTTGTTAAAATATTTAAAAGGACATCTTTACGTTATTTATGATAAGAGGTAATCACTGCACTTCGAAAATGAAAGCTAATAGTATAAAATTGGAAAAAGAATAACTTTAATGAAAATACTGACATAATTTTTTTATGACAAAAAAGCAATTATATCTAACTTAGTAAACTCACTTGTATATTTTAATTATTAATTTAAGCACTGAATTTCAAATTGTACAAATGTATACTTACGAATTATACTGATATATATATTAAAACTCTACTTTTTTGGAAATTTCTTCTTTATAAGTATTATATTTTTTGTTATAATCGTTATTTATTTTAATTACTTAAATGTATCTTTTGATCATATTGAAAGGAAAATATTAATAAACAAATTGAATTTCAAATTAATATTTTTTATTTTATTTTTTTTTAATTAACCTTATTTTTTAATTTTAAATTAAATATTTAATTTAAACCTCATTTTTTATTTTGCATTTTCGCGTTATTTAATTTAAAAAATCGTCTGTAAAAGAATGGGAAGGAAACATTACGTCACAGTTTTTTATGCGTTCTTATTCACCTTTATAATTAATTTGCATTAATTAATGCTTTTAATATTTATTTTTAATTAATAAATAATTTGTGAGAACAAGAAGGGGAATCTTTTAAAATTTTTAATGAAAATAAAAAAATGAAAATAAGAGTTTTTATTTTTATTATTATTTATTTTGTTTTGTTTTTGTTGCTCGTTTGTTCTTTTTTTTTTTTTTTTTTTTTTATTACATTAACTTTTTTTTAATATCTCTTTGTTCGTTTCAAATTATAAAATATATAGGTTTAAATTTTCTTTTTTTTTTTTTTTTTCAGAAATATTTATATTTATATTTACTTTCTATTTTATTATTGCAGATTAATTAAATATTTGCGTATGTTTTTTCTGCAGTCAGTCCTTTGATACGGCTGTAATTAATCAGAAACTGATACAAAAAATGTTTATTTTTTAAAAAGTAAAAAAAAAAAAAAAAAAAACTTACCAGTTTACTTCCACTTTAGAGTAAAATTTATTAAATCTTCATTATTTAAAAATAACCGATTTATTGGTTTATTTTACTCATAAAGCAGTCTATTTACATCTAATACTTTTTTTATATTTTCATATTTGGTTTACTATTATTCACAGACAATTTAGAAAAAAACTTCATTCTGTTTGTAAATGAATACTTTTCTAAGTAATATTGATGAAAAATAAGTAATTAATAATATTGTTGAAAAATAAGTAATAAGTAATATTGTTGAAAAATCTTTTTACAGCATCATGAAGTTTCTTGTGATACTACTCCTGACCTGGCTTGCCGTCGCTTCGGCAAATCCTCTGTACGAACTTGGAGAATGTAAGTGATGAATCAGATAATAGGGTTGATCTCAGGTACTTTCATGTATAACATATTGGGAATTTAGGTCTTCACCATTACTGAAAATGGCATTTACTACATCTACCTAGGTGGCTCTATAATAATATACATTGCATGTTTCTGAAATTGATGATGAAATACTCCTTTCTTACGATATATACGTTAATTTCAGACTCTAAATGTTAGAATCTTAAAGTTAATACTTAAATGTTAGAATTTTAACGTTAATACCTAAATGTTAGAATCTTAACTTTAATACTTAAATGTCAGAATCTGGATATATAGGTTGCTGACAAACATACTTAATGTTGTTTGACAGTAAGCCGTACACATAGCTACGAAACACAAAATTTCTTAAAATTATCTAACACACACATGTACAAACACACACACATATATTATAGAAAAGTAAGTAAAGGATTTGATACATATTTCATTAATTTAAGTTTTTTTCGTATTTCATTTCCATTTGCTTTACATTTTTATGACAGCAAAGCACAAAACTTAATGGTTTTTACGAAGTCAAATGAATTTATACATCGATTTTCTTTTTATGTTCATGACTGAAAACATTTATTAACCAGTTTGTGTTGATGTAAACAGGCTTCCGCATTTTAATGAATTTTCTAGCAACAATCCCATTTTCTTTGTTGTGCATACTTTTAAAATGACATAATGTCAATAAAATGATGGTAGAAATAAAAAAAAAAATGTATACAATGATAGGAAATTTACATCCACGATAGAACGTTATTAAGATATTATATTATCTTTTTAACAGCAATAAAACAGTAATAAAAATCAATAAATAAAATATTTCTCTAATGTTTAAATGTTTATATTTTTACTACACTGAAGTTGAATCATAAGTGGGACTTCATAAAGGGAAAATCATAATTAATTTAAGGAAATTAATAATGGAAATCATAATGGGAAATTTGGAACAGAATATCTCACATTAATCCAGACTGCTTTGTGGAAATTTCCCAAACTTTCTCATGTGATAAACAATTATAATATTGTTTCCTCTCTGAAATTTATTTTGAAAATATTTATAACTAAAAAGGTTTGAGAAACTGGAGTAAATCCTTTAAAAGTAATATTTTAGATTGATAGATTGAGCAGGGCAGATGTTTAAGAGTCGACACAAATTTCTTTTCCGCACTGGAAAGCAATGAAATTTGCAGCTGAATAGTAAATTAAATTTTGAAAGTTCTTTCGCGATTATTTTATGTAATTAGATATTGTAGTTTACATTTATATAGATTTATACTATCAGTGACATATTTTTTAAGAAATTGATAAGGAATTTAGTTGATGAATGTAATGATCTGTTTTGTAAATAATAATTTATTTTTCTAGCTGTTGGTCTGGGAGACTTTGTGGATGATTTGTCCTTCGCCACAGATGAGTATGTTATCTATGATCTGCTCTTTATGTCTTTTATTTATTAATATTCATAAAAAAAACTTTGAAATATAATTCAGTTTTCAATGTTATTCCTGCAAATGAAATTTTTTTATTAAATGCGAGACACTGAAGCACATTTAAAAATTTTAGAAGATTTTAATTTGTTTCTTAAGTTATTATTAAAATATCTAATTTTTATTCACACTTAAAGAGATTCTTTGGAATTAAATACTTCATATTTAACGCAGAAATGCTTCGACGTTAATTGTTTACAGGAAAAGGAAATATTTTCAGTTTCTATGTACATGAAAATTATGTATTTAAAAATTTCGAATACTAACTTTTTTTAAATCAAAGAATAATTTGTAAGCGTCTGATAAAAAAGAATTGTTAGCAAACCTATCTATGGAATTCAGCAGTCAAATATGAAAGAAATACATTTAAAATCAATCACAATTGGGAATGCAAAATATCTAACAACGATTAAAATATTAAAAAAAATAATAAACAATATTCGCAAGCGACAGCACATTTAGCAGCGAATCTTGTTTTACATATACAGGGAGATAAATTAAAGGAAATTTCAATTTCTGAAACATCTTAGTGGCATCATTGGTAACATGGAAAAATTTAAATATTGAAATATTTATGTCGTTGGTCTGATGGCGTGGCCACTCAAAAACACCTAAATAATCTTGGCCAATCATGCAATAGGACATACCTTGGCTACCTCATTTGCCGATTTTCGCCTAATTGGCGGTCAAAAATAGTCGCCAAATCCCAATGGCCCCTATCTTGCGATTTGGCCGTTAGCTTTTTAATAGATGCCCATTTGAAATAGGAAAAAGGACACCAAACCAGTCTTTCTTTTGCCAGTTACCAAGGTATGGGCACATTTAATCTATAGAATGGAAATTTATATTATTGAGTTTGAAAATAATATAAATTTATATTTTGGTTTGTCGCTGTACTTTCATTTTGTGCACACTTTGGGCTAATTAGACCGAGACCTACAGCTTAACGTGGATTAAGAACCACTGAGAAACATCCATGCCACCACCAGAATTCGTGCCTATGGTACCAAGGGCTAGAGCTATGTTTGAGGAGGACTATAGGACTAGCCAGAGCTATATGGACCCAAATGTTGTTAATGTCCCAAATTATCAGCCCAGAAGTTTTTGTATGAAATTGTGGCGAAAAGTGGTACTGTCATAATAAGGTGACTTACAAGTTTCGTGTTTATAATGGCTGATTCGGAAAAGTATAAGTACTTATGCAGAAATTATGTATTAATATTGAAAAAAAAAGTATAAATATTGAAAAAAAAAAATGTTTTTTATGTGGCATTTTTCATTTTTAATAATGTGTGTTTCCACCAGCCAAACAACTGTGCAAGAGGTAAAGAAGCAGCTGAAGGAACACTTCAAGGAATTCCTACAGAAGATCAAAGATGCCATCGATCAGGGAAAGGGCATCAAGGATGACGTCTTGGACAAGGTAAGTAACACCTTTGACACGGAACTTCATAAAATATGCAAATAAAACACCACATTCCCTCTTACTTATTTGTTTCTCCCTTTTTTTTTATTTACTCCATAGATCAGCTTGCAAATATTGTTTTGCTCATGTTTATTTACTTTAGTTGTTTTTGTATGAGGAAACTTTTTATGGACACAAGGCTAAAACTTTAAAACAAAGGAATGAGATAATGGTGTAAGAATACGAGAACCACTACAATTATTGACAAAATCGCAAAATAGGGGCCGTTGGGATTCGGCAACTTTTGTGTTTCGCAAAGATTTCGCGTAATATTTGCAGTTCACTTCACTTACAATTGCAACCCTTTTCTTGGCGCACTTTAGCGAAAATAATTTTTGATACCAAATCCCAACGGTCCCTAATCTGCGATTTTGCCCAATTATTTAGTATAATGCGTCGAACTAAATTTTTCAGAATTTCATGTGTGTAATATTTATTGCTTTTTTCCCCCAAACAAGACAATTAGACAACAACAAAACAATTTATACCCTCCCCCCTCAAAGTGTAAATTGAATATATTAATGATGTTTTTTACATCAGTTCACAACAAATTAAAAAAATAATGAATAAAATATTGTATTTAATTTTGCACTTTTCCTGATGGAAGATGGCCAGAGGGCCTGGTGTAACGAACTTCTTGCTTCCAAACTAAAGTTGTGAGGTTTGAAATTATTATTATTACAAGTATTATTAGAACAAAACTTTCTGAGTTTATTTTAGTTTTGTGCTATGAAAAGTATAATAATTATGGCTAGTTTTTTCTGCTATGAAAAACCCGTAGGTAAGAAAATCTTCCTATTGTCTCAGAATAGTGATGGCGCATGGATAGAGATAAAATTCTGTCATTGGAAAGCAATGATACTAATTTGTCTCGAATTCCGGAATTTAATACAGTACTAATTTTTTCTGAATTCTGGTGTATATTCCGGTACTAATTTTTTCTGAATTCTGGCGTATATTCCGGTACTAATTTTTTCTGAATTCTGGTGTATATTCCGGTACTAATTTTTTCTGAATTCTGGTGTATATTCCGGTACTAATTTTTTCTGAATTCTGGTGTATATTCCGGTACTAATTTTTATCGAATTCCGGTGTATATTTCAGTACTAATCTGGTACAAATTCCTAATGGTACTTTATTTGACGGAGATTTCTACGTATTACATGTTCTGGCTTTTAATACAAAGTTCAATAAGCCTTTATTTTAGAATAATCACCCTCCTGATATTTTCCCCTTAATTCTAGGTAGAAAAATGTTCTGATTTCATTTAAAAAAATGGCTTTAGGTTTTAATAGAGAATCAAGAATCCACTATATGCGCCTGAAAAAAATTAAGTAAAATAAATTTTGCAAAGTTATTAATAAAAATGTTAAAAATCAAAATTAAAATTTATTCAGAATATTCAAGAACTTCATGAATAAAACTAGACGGTAGGATACAGAACACAGGCAGAAATCATGGACGGAAATGGTAGTATGCTTGGAGATATGAAGCCGCAAAGACACAGTAAGGATACAAATGCATTGTAAAGTGCTTTATTAAGTAGACACACAAAAAAACAGCACAATAACAGGTAAAAAGATAAGAAGTTATCACAGGAAGTGTTCGAACTTTCACCAACTGCCATTGTTGCCCTCCTGACATCTAAGACACATCAAATATCAGACATTTTCAAAGATACTGAGCGTTCTCTGCATCAAAGGAGCGGTTAGGGAGTTTCGCGACGGTTTTAACAAACAATCCACATGTGCCGGCTTAAGCGCTTACATAAAGTGTTGGATTCTGATTTCTATCAATATTCTCTAAGTTTGTATGTAAATATTCTGAGTGTAACTTTGTAGGTACTCTGAATATGAATCTGTAAATACCCTTCCTTATGCACACCATCTGTATATAATTTTTTATTCTCAAATAATTATTCTTAAAATCAATAATTTTCTGTAAGAACTTATTTTTAAAACCTTTTAGTATATATTTTTATAAATAGAATGTTAGAGCAGAGACCCATCATGACTGCTTCTGAGGTTGAGATTTGTTTTAAAAGATAATTTTTAAAAACTCTATGCATTTCCATTATATTTACAAACAATATAGTCTCAACTATCTTGAGATTTTGGTGTGAGCGTATCTATCAAAGTAAGAACTAACAATTGCTTCCTTTAGGCGAAGGAGATCCGAGACAAGCTGAAGAAGATCGGCGAGGAATTGGACAAGAAGGGCAAGGAGCTGCTCGAGAGGATTCTGGACCATGGCAAGGACTACATCAAGAAGATCCTCGACAGGCTTGGAGTGGACGACAAGGAAGCCGACCACCACGTGCACAAGATCATGCAGGCAGAGTAAGTTCTTCTGAGCCTAATATAGCTTTAATTTTTTGCATAACGTAAGGTATTTAATACATAATGCAGAGGGGAGGATTTGATTAAGCGGGTTATTTTTTTGTTAAATGATCTTAAAATTCACAAAAACCATAAATGGCACAATCTGGGCCTTCCTCAGCAGTTTGCAAATAAAAGCAATATAAAATTTAAAAGAAAAACTGGTGGATTATTCTGTTTTACAACATTAGGATTAGAATAATTCTGTACATTTTAGAATAATCTAACAAAGGAACTATTATGGAGAATGAGAGTGAACAGGAAGTAAAAGCTCTGAAGGCTCCTATAAATATCTAAATAAATGCTCCGAAATAAAAAATAAAAAGTCTTAAATCACGCCAAAACTTTTGTTATTCCGAAAAAGAAAACAAATTATTTTAATTTTTCGATCATTGTTTTGTATGTAAACATTTTGCTTTAAGAAATTGTGCTAGAAAGTATTTTGAAAGCAGAAGTATTATGACTACAAATTTGGTTCATTCCTTTTATATGTTTTATCCAATTAAATTTAGAATGTTATCTGCAGTTTTTGTAAATTTCTTAAAAATGTAACAAAATAAAAAAAACTAGGAGTCGAATTTATCATTAAAAAAATGTGTTCTATCAAAAAACGGAGTGCATATTTTGTATTGAGGTTGTAAGAACATTGTATTGTAAAAGGATTGTATTAGCAGCATTAAAGAAAAAATTATTTAAAAATTATAATGGAAGTTAGTTGAGCTTTTATTATTTCGTAACTACAGTGATCATCATTTATTTTTGTCTTTCTGTAGGGGAGATTCTGATATGATTTCGCAGCTGAAGGACAAGTTCCAGGACATTGTGAAGAAAGTGAAGGACGCTTTTGAAAACGGAAAAAGCATCACGGACGGACTGGAGAAAGTAAGACCTCTTTACTTGATCTTCAGCCCGATATCCAGATCATAAAACCGCCCACGAAGTATCTCGATATATACCCTCAGATATATTTATCTGGTGCACTTGTTTGAAGTCTTTCTCAATATGTGAGATTTTTAAATAATTACTTTTTTTCAATGGATATAAAGTCGTTCCTCTGCAGTAATGTAAATGATTTTTTTAAAAATAAACAGGAATTATTAATAAAATTCTTTTGCTTAAAGTTATTTAGAGAAAAACAGACATTCAAATATTTTACAAACACAGCCGTCTAAAAAAAGCTGGCTCCCGATATATACATGTTAAGCATTATGGATGTTAAGCATATCCCAACCATGAAGAATAAAAATGCAGCATTTACAGCAACAACAACACATACAGACGTACTATGTTAATGCAAAAACGTTTTAACAGACATATGAGTTCAATAAAGTCATTAAATTTATTTCACAAATTTTCTAAACCCATTAGTTCATTAAGTTACGGTTAAGTGTCAGGAAACGAAAATCAGTAAAAAAAAAAAAAAAAAAATTCAGCCTTCACTCTGACGGTCCTGCGTTTTATCCGGCGCTTTATATTTTGTTCTTGATATTTAGTATCTCAGATAGAATTTGAACCCAATTAAATTCTTATTGTCATTTTTTTGGGATATTTTTCCAATGATGTGTCATGCAAACTGTGGAAGAACTCCATAGTCTAAAATGAACTCTATCTCAATTCATTTTCTTAACAGAGTGGATATAAGCTCATCATGGGATACTAACACACTCGTTGGGTCGATTCGATGCCAATTCTTATACTGATTTCTCATCGATATATCAGTTCTTTTAACAAAAAAAAAAGATAGATTACTCGCAATATTTGAATGATTTTTTTTTTGTATGAGACAAATATTATTTTATTTAGCAATTTCAAAATAGAGAATAATAATTATCTTAACTTATCTCTTGTTTTTAATTCTGTTTATCAAGAACTCTTAGCTTCTACTTTTTTCGATACATTTAATCATTTCATATATAAAATAAATACTATTTTCTGGTTACAATATTATCAAATTATAATATCTGCTATCTGTGAGATTATAGTGTGAGAAATATATTATATTATATTGTGAGAAAATTTTGAGGAAATGAAGCATAAACATACATTATTCAATACGAGAATCAGTTCAGAATTCCAATATAATTCACTAGCATATGTATACAAATTATGTTTTGTGATACTTTATCAAGTATATAAGGCTGCTCATCATTATGTTCTTTAGGGCAACGTTTATTTACAATAAAGGAATGCATTTTGCAAAAGGTTTATCCCATTTTTCACAAGCTAATAATGTGTTTCTACTTGATTTTCATGACCAGTCTTTATATAGGAGGATTTGTTGATTTTTTGGGACCCTTTGCTTCTCGTATATTTAATAGCTATTTGCTATTGTTTTTACATAAGGTGTAGCACTTATTATTATTATTATTATTATTATTAATTTTTTTTTAAATAGTATCTTTTACGAATTCGACAGCAAATTCTTTCACATAATTACGTCGAGTCATAGTTTTACCATCTAGAAAACCCTTAAAAACTCTGTAAATGGTCGTAACACTAGATAACACAAAATTAACGAATCGTGTTTGTAAGATTTTGGTAAGCTATTTTTCTTCTTTTTTCCCCATTTTTTTCAAAATACCACTAATTATTACCTTCTTTATTGTTCAAATCTGAATCTTCCAAAATTTAGTTCCTTTTCTGATTCTGTTTCAGGTTTAAGTTTTAAAATTCCATTAACTCTGAGGGCTCCGTCCACATTGAGAAAAACCGGTTTAACTATTGGTTAGCGAGAACTAACCGTTTGACTTATTCTTTTGTCTGGAAGTGGCTTAAAGTATAAACACACACACACACACACACACACACACACGGAGAATTAAAAAAAAAAAAAAAAAAAAAACTTTATTAGAATGGAACTGTCACTTTTACTTTCTTTGCTCTGGTTTCCCTCTCCTATGTGGCCCTCCAAAAACAGTATTTTTGATCCTCGGTGCGTTTTCCTACTGGTAAACATATGCTATCTCTGCATGCATACCATTAATAGCACATCAAGATGATAATCGATTTCTTGTCAATTTTGCTGCAGTATATCATTATCAGTGATGGCAATGACATTAGTTACCATCTGCTTTAAATTATCATGTTCCGTATTTTTGTTTGATTCACGATATCTTAAACATAACCTTATAAAGAAGTCTAAGGGAGATATATCTAATATATGAGGTATCGAAGATTATGTCGTGTATCTAACAAATCTAAGGTACTTGACTAATCTAAAGCAGAGGTTAACTGTCGGTAACCACCGTCGGTGAGGGTATGGTACAGCAGACAAGGCAAGGAATTGGATGCCATCTTGATATGCTGAGACAGTTCCTACAGAGCAATTTTTATACATAACTTGTCTAAATATATCAGAGGTAGACTCTTGCAAATTAGCGTGCACGCATGATGGATTTTGCAATTCACCCTATGAAAAATTACCAAAATTTTTCTGATCACCTGATATTTTCCCGTTTAGCATGTCATCATGAACAAAATTCTCAGGAAATTACATTTTAAAGTCATGATATTAGTAATTTATGATGTTCATGATCTGCATAAACCTAATATTCTGTATGAAGGGCATGTACTTAAGATTTAAAAAAATATTTTACAATTTTTGAAATGAAAATCTTTGCTTTGAAAGAGATTACAGTGTTCCAGACAAAAAAATTTATGGATGGTCAGATAATACTCAACCATTTTGTAGAGTGTATATTGTCCTCTTCTTTTTAGTTGGAGCAGCTGCGCAAGAAACTGAAGGAATACAACATCGACATTGGCGATTTCGGAGGAGAATTCCTGCAGAAGCTCAAGGACAAAGTCAAGGACTACTGGAACAAGCTCAAGGACAAGCTTACTTCCAAGCGATCGGCTGACATCGACGTCTTTGGAATGTTGGAACGACTCAAGAAACTCGTAAGTTAATTCATCATGTTGTTTTAAACACCTTTAGAATGAAGTGGATTACTAATAATGTAAAGGAATGTGAGTGATATTTTAAATCGAAATTGCGAAGGCTTTGAATTGCACATTAAACCAATGGCCATGAAATAAATATTTAACAGAACACTTTGAAAGTTTTCTCCCCAATTTTTATTAAAAAGGAATCTTTTAATGTTGAAATAATAAAAATCAAAAACAAATTTCAGTATATTGCGAATTCCTTCCTGAAAACTTTTTTTTTAAAACTTTTTTTTTTTCAAATTTTACTAGCATTAGTTATTCTTTGTGCAAACATTATTTTGTACCAATATTTTACATTATTACTATTAAATGTTAGATTTTTTTAGTAACTATATTATAACTATACTTATTATTCCTTTTTTATTTTATTTATCTAGATCAAAGAAAAATTCAACCCAGAAAAATTGAAGGAAATTGTGGAGAAGTATTTCGGAAAAGGAAGCGAAGTAAGTAAACAACAACTAAAACGATTTGTTTTGCAAAAGTGAAATTTGTAAGATAAAATATTAGATTTTAAATTACGAAATTTGAGAAGTAAATTTGCTCTTTTTAAATATTATATTTCGTATATTATTTCGTATAAATTGAATATAACTCCACGCTTCTTTCGTTTCAACGTATTACCGTTTGAAAGGGTGGGTTTTCTGTTTCTACTTCTTTGAAATCTCAGATGAAGAACAAAGATTTTTTTAAGCTTTCTTCTATTGTACGTTATGTTAAAGAAAATTTTAAATAAAGGTCAGATTTTAGTGAACTTCAACATTTAAATAGAGTTTTGTTTAAGAAAAAATTTAATACGAGTTTTGCACTTGTCGTTAGGAGACATATGCATATTCATTAAATGAACAGGATCTTTTGAAGTTTCTGGCTTATATGTTAAGATATCAATTAAAACATTCACTTTCACTCTTGAATTAATGGATGATTATTTGGGGTAGATCGCGGAACAGCTGATCAATCTGCTGAAGGAACATGGCGAGAAGAGGAAGCAGAAAATCCTAGACTGGATAGACAGGATCTTGGGCGACAAAGAGGAGAAGAGGTCCAGCAACTCAGAAGTGTCCGAAAAATTCAAGGATTTCTTCAAGGACCTCGGCTTGGACATCAAGGAACGCTTCACTAAGTTCGGCAACTGGGTCAAGGAGCAGTACAAAAAGGGTCTTCAGAAGGGAAAGGACAAAGTGGACAATCTCAGGAAAATTGCCAAGGAAGTGAGTAAATATTTAATTGCTTTTTGGCTCGTGTCATCTCATTTTTACCAAATGCCCTTTGATGACAAAAATGTATGTAAAATTTAGTGTTGTTCATAAGAGTTCAATATTCTTTCATGAATATTGAACTCTTAAGCTACTAAAAGTTAGATGTATTGCATTTGATATTCACAAGTGATTAATCCTTATATCAAGTTGTAATATAATTTTTTTCTGTTTTATAAAATATTATATATCAATGTATTTTCTATAAATTATGCTTTCCAATAGTTCAATATCTTTTTAAAAGCTTACAAAATCAATTTTAAAACTGACTTTAAGAGAAGAAGTTGAAATGAAGCTAGATACTTTTTCCACAGCAAAAATCGAATGAATTGCATAAAAAAAAGCATCGAAAGGCTTTTGGGAAGATGTCATTGAAAAGAATGGAGACATTATTGATGATTAAATAAATATAACTTCAATTTTGTTTCACTTAAAAAAAAGAGAGAGAAATTTTCTTTAAATTTCGTTCATAAATTGTCGAATATCAGCCTGTGAGGCAGATTAATATTCAAAATTTATCGAACAGATATCCCAAATTTTTTATAACAGTAGAAGGAAGAAAGATATGTCTGATTTTGTAGACAATTAATTAGAAAAATTAAAATGTGGAACTTTAAAAAATAGTTCGTCTCATAAATATTTTATAGTTTTATTTTCTTTCATATGACATTAAAATGGATTCTATAATTTGAGGAAACTCTGATTGAAAGAATAAAGAGAATAGCATGATAGAAGCTGGATTAGAAGATAGCGTGATATTAAATGAAAATTCATTTTCTGAATGGTAGAATAATCTCTGTATTTCTAGTTGCTGAGGCATAGATTTGAATCTAAGAATGTAGAACAGTGGTTGGAGGAAAATGTGACAAACACTCCTGTAGTGGGCTTGTGGTCTGACATTTTTCCACATGCAACAGTTTTGTCTAGGAACTCAATAAGACCCTTTAGCTTTATTTGTGAGTAATATTGATAAGAATACTGATTAAAGTAAAGAATCTATAAATGACTTTTGTAAGTCAAATAAAAGTCCTCTTGGAAGTAATATCCTTCCATCACCGTCCTTCGTTGGGTGCGCATAAATGGAACATGTGACCCACCAATGTTTAACAACGAAAACAAAGAAATCAACAAAATACTGTTTATTGATTAACTGATTGCTTATCGATTAATATGATAATGCTGAAAATGGTAATCAATAACATTGTAGTCATTTATTGTATTAAAATAATTTATTTTCATACCTTAATAAATATAAGCATGCATTAATTATTATAAGCAAACATTAATAATTACAAGCACCTGCAAAACATGATAAATCCTTATTAACCACAGCTAAGGTATGTACGATTTTGCGACATCTGTTGAGAAACATATTATGGTACTAATATTATTGGACTAACATATTATAGTATTAATAATATTGGACTAACATATTATAGTATTAATAATATTGGACTAACATATTATCGATGTATTAGATCATCGATAACATATTTTGTTAGTAAATTATGGACAACATATTATGGACTAGCATATCGTATATGTGAATTTATCCATTATGATAAAGGTCAGCTATTCATCGAAGTATAATGAATATTATGCTATTCAATTGCCTTTTGAGAAATATGCAAACTCTAAAAGATTCTTTAATTGAAACGGGGGATGATCTTGATATTGATGGTGACACAAAAATTTCAAACTATTTCCTCAAAGACTATTATTTGACAAGGCCTACTACCACCACGCAACTACTACCACCCGCGCAACTACTGCCACCGACCTTCAGACTACTACCCACGCAATTCAGCGAGGCGACTGAAGCACTTTCCAAATTGCAACTATACATATGTATACACTATAACTTTTCGTTCGGCTTTGATGTCTGTTAAAGAAAAAGTTTATTTTAAAAGATCAGATACTAAATAAAATGTGGAGGTTTAAAAGTTAAACTGAATCAGTTTGTTCTCTCCAGTTCTTGGACCAGACGAAGCACATCGGCAAGGAGATTGCAGAGGAGGCCCTCGAGTTCTTCAAGCTCTACAAGAAGGACCTGGGGATCATCTTCGACGACGTCAGCGAGAGGATCAAGGAGATCATGAAGGAGGACTGAGTCACTTCACTTTGCTGATGGTTGTGCTGCTCGAGACCAGCCTGCACCTGCTCTTCCTGTTTTCGTGAATGGCCTCGCATTGTAAACAACAATAAAAAAAAAAGAGTCGAAAATAAAATGTATTTGTACATACAATTATAGTGAATTCTTTTATAATGCATATAATAAACTGATATAATTTTTTTAACCTTTATGAAAAATGTTTTTATAAAAGTCAAAATACGTCCATTAGGTTCATTCCGTTA
This sequence comes from Caerostris darwini, assembly GCA_021605075.1. Classification (NCBI taxonomy): domain Eukaryota; kingdom Metazoa; phylum Arthropoda; class Arachnida; order Araneae; family Araneidae; genus Caerostris; species Caerostris darwini. The sequence goes on from BPLQ01013128.1 coordinate 474,638, forward strand.
TTTGAACATTTGTTTATTTAGACACGAGAAGTAGAGGATGAAACATAGATCTTCCCAGATGATATCCATGACAATTATATTTCAAAATTGTGATGGCACATTGTGAGTACAATATAGGTGCACTGTACGTAACACCAAATCTGCTTTATATTTGTCGTTCTCAAACTGAAGGGCCTTAGATTGAAACGGAGTTCCCAGTAATACCGTTACTGCACAGAGATAGACGCCATTCCCTCACAGAGAAAGATGTCATTCCCGCACTGAGATAGAGGCCATTCCAGCACTGAGATAGAGACCATTCCAGCACGGAGATAGAGGGCATTAACGCACAGAGAAAGATGCCATTCCCACACTGACATAGAGGCCATTACTGTACAGAGATAGAGGCCATTCCCGCACGGAGATAGAGGCCATTCCCACACAGAGATAGAGGCCATTCCCACACAGGGATAGAGGCCATTAGCTCACAAAGATTGTGACCATTTCCACCCAGAGATAGAAGCCATTTCCGCACTGAGATATAGGTTATCCCCGCACCAACATCTATGGCTATGGCTATGGGCGAGAATGATGAATGATGGCTATGGGCGAGAATGGCAATGTACGAGAAGAGGACATAGAGGACATTCCCGTACAGAGATAGACGCCATTCCAACACAAAGATAGATGCCATTCCCTCACAGACATAGAGGCCATTCCCTCACTGACATAGAGACCATTTCCACCCAGAGATAGAGACCATTCCCGCACAGAGATAGAGGTAACATTTCCGCACAGACACAGAAGCCTTTTCCGCACTGACGTAGAGGCCATTCCCGCACTGAGATAGAGTCCATTCTTGCACCGACGAGGTTATTCCTGCATAGAAATAGACTCAATTCACCCACCGACATAGAGGTCATTTCCACCCACAGATAGAGACCATTCCCGCACTGAGATAGATAGAGGCTTTTCCCGGACCGACACAGAGGATATTCCCGCACAGAGATAGAGGACATTCCTGCTCCGACGAGGCCATTCCCGCACCGAGATAGAGTCCATTCTTGCACCGACGAGGTTATTCCCGCATAGAAATAGACTCAATTCACCCACCGACGTAGAGGCCATTTCCACCCAGAGATAGAGACCATTCCCGCATAGAAATAGACTCAATTCACCCACCGACATAGAGGTCATTTCCACCCAGCGATAGAGATCATTCCAGCACTGAGATAGATAGAGGCCTTTACCGGACCGACACAGAGGATATTCCCGCACAGACATAGAGGACATTCCTGCTCCGACGAGGCCATTCCCGCACCGAGATAGAGTCCATTCTTGCACCGACGAGGTTATTCCCGCATAGAAATAGACTCAATTCACCCACCGACGTAGAGGCCATTTCCACCCAGAGATAGAGACCATTCCCGCATAGAAATAGACTCAATTCACCCACCGACATAGAGGTCATTTCCACCCAGCGATAGAGACCATTCCCGCACTGAGATAGATAGAGGCCTTTCCCGGACCGACAAAGAGGATATTCCCGCACAGAGATAGAGGACATTCCTGCTCCGACGAGGCCATTCCCGCACTGAGGTAGAGACCATTTCCACCCAGAGATAGAAGCCATTTCCGCACTGAGATATAGGCTATCCCCGCACCGACATCTATGGCTATGGCTATGAGCGAGAATGATGAATGATGGCTATGGGCGAGAATGGCAATGGGCGAGAATGGCAATGTACGAGAAGAGGACATAGAGGACATTCCCGTACAGAGATAGAGGCCATTCCAACACAAAGATAGATGCCATTCCCTCACAGACATAGAGGCCATTCCCTCACTGACATAGAGACCATTTCCACCCAGAGATAGAGACCATTCCCGCACAGAGATAGAAGCCTTTTCCGCACTGACGTAGAGGCCATTCCCGCACCGAGATAGAGTCCATTCTTGCACCGACGAGGTTATTCCTGCATAGAAATAGACTCAATTCACCCACCGACATAGAGGTCATTTCCACCCAGAGATAGAGACCATTCCCGCACTGAGATAGATAGAGGCCTTTCCCGGACCGACACAGAGGATATTCCCGCACAGAGATAGAGGACATTCCTGCTCCGACGAGGCCATTCCCGCACCGAGATAGAGTCCATTCTTGCACCGACGAGGTTATTCCCGCATAGCAATAGACTCAATTCCCCCACCGACGTAGAGGTCATTTCCACCCAGAGATAGAGACCATTCCCGCACTGAGATAGATAGAGGCCTTTCCCGGACCGACACAGAGGATATTCCCGCTCAGACATAGAGGACATTCCTGCTCCGACGAGGCCATTCCCGCACCGAGATAGAGTCCATTCTTGCACCGACGAGGTTATTCCCGCATAGAAATAGACTCAATTCACCCACCGACATAGAGGCCCTTTCCACCCAGAGATAGAGACCATTCCCGCATAGAAATAGACTCAATTCACCCACCGACATAGAGGTCATTTCCACCCAGAGATAGAGACCATTCCCGCACTGAGATAGATAGAGGCCTTTCCCGGACCGACACAGAGGATATTCCCGCACAGAGATAGAGGACATTCCTGCTCCGACGAGGCCATTCCCGCACTGAGGTAGAGACCATTTCCGCACTGAGATAGAGGCCATTTCCACCCGGAGATAGAGACCATTCCCTCACAGAGATAGAGGTAACATTTCCGCACAGACACAGAAGCCTTTTCCGCACTGACGTAGAGGCCATTCCCGCACTGAGGTAGAGACCATTTCCGCACTGAGATAGAGGCCATTTCCGCACAGAAATAGAGACCATTCCCGCATAGAGAATGGCTATGGGCGAGAATGGCAATAGGAGAGAATCTCTATGGGCGCGAATGGCGATGTGCGACAATGGCAATGTGCGACAATGGCAATGTGCGACAATGGCAATGGGCGTCAATGGCTTTGGGCGAGAAGGACTATGTACGAGAAGAGGCCATTCTCACACAGACATATAGGCCATTCCCGCACAGACATAGAGGCATTCCCACACCGAGATAGAGGTCATTCCCGCACATAGATAGAGGCGATTCCCACAGAGTGAAATAGTCCATTCCCTCACCGACATAGAGGACATTCCTGCACCGACGATGCCATTCCCTTACAGATATATAGGATATTCCTGCACCGACGATGCCATTCCCGCACAGAGATAGAGGACATTGCTCCGACGAGGCCATTCCCGTAATGAGATAGAGACCATTTCCACACAGAAATAAAGACCATTCCGCACAGAGAATGGCTATGGGCGAGAATGGCAATGTGCGAGAATCGCTATGGGCGAGAATGGCAATGTGTGAGAAGAGGCCATTCCCACACAGGCATAGAGGCCATTCCCGCACGTAGATAGAGGTCATTCCCACACATTGAAATAGGTCATTCCCGAACAGAGATAGAGGCCATTACCACACACGGATAGAAGTAAAATTTCCGCACAGAGATAGAAGCGATTTCGGCACCGACGTGGAGGCCATTCCCGCACACAGATAGAGGTCTTTCCCGTACCGACATAAAGGCCATTCCCTCACAGAAATAAACTCTATTCCCGCACCAACATAGATGTCATTTCCACCTAGAGATAGAGACCATTCCCGCATTGTGATAGAGGCTATTCCCACTCCGAGATAGAGATAGAGGCCTTTCCCGGACCGACACAGAGTCCATTCCCGCACAGAGAATGGCGAGAAGGTCAATGTGCGAGAATGGCAATGTGCGAGAAAGGCAATGTGCGAGAATGGCAATGTGCGAGAATGGCAATGGGCGAGAGTGGCTATTTGCGAGAAGGGCAATGTGCGAGAAGAGACCATTCCATAGAGGCATTCCTGCACAGAGATAGAAGCCATTTCCACCCAGAGATAGAAGCCCTTCCCGCACTGAGATGAAGGCAATTCCTTCACCGACATAGAGGCCATTGCCGCACAGAAATAGACTCCATTCCCGCACTAATGTAGAAGAAATTTCCACCCAGAAATAGAGTCTATTACCGCACTGGCTATGGGCAAGAACGGCAATGGGCGAGAGTGGCAATGAGGCTCTCTTTCACTGAGCTTCTCTTTCCGTCCACTCTTTTGCTTCGTCGAGCTTGTCTGGCCACGCTGTGTGTATGTTGTCATGACTTTAGACACCGTACCTCTAGAAACGCCTAAAATTTTTTGGTTATACTTGCTCTAGCTGGACGAGCTCGTACAATTTGGCCTCTGAAAATCGGAATGGCCCGACAGTTCACGCGTTTGAAATAAATCCAAGACTTACAGAAATTTAATAAAGCTACCACATTCTACCAGAATATAAACATTTCTGGAGTAAAAAAAACCGGTAGCTATTATTATATTTTACGCTTACTACGCGCATTCAAAAATGTCACTTTTATTCACAAGTGTTTCCATTATTTTTATAACCCCCTGTATATATATACTATATACTATTAAAAAGTTTGTTAAAACATTTTTAAAACATATTGAGCATATACAACTAAAATTTTCTACAATAAATATTTGAAATAAATGTGTTAATCTTAAATTAATTAAATATTTTATAGATATTTGTAAATTAATAATCAACAACACAAATAATTTTACCACTTACTAGTTAAATTGTTCTAATTTCTAAAAATTGCTGAATTTTATACAAATACTAACCTAATATTATGTTTTATTCGCTCTTTTTTTTTTTTACTGCCTTCTTAAAATATACAAATTTTAAAATAATTTTTTAAATAAAATTTTACAAATTAGCTGTAGTCTGTGATTCCTTTTCTATTGTGACTGGCTGAATCGAAGGAGTTTTTTTATTTCTGATTTAATGATTGATGAATTATTGAATTGATTTAATGATTGAAATGAATTTTGTAAGCTACATTTTTTTTTTCCAATCAGTAAATGCAATCGTTTCATATCTTGAAAATTTTCAAAAATAAGATTTACAAGAAAATAATTACTTAAAAACACATTTATAATATTTATTTATTATCTACTAATGCGTAATTGTTCATTCTCCTTACGTTATTTGCGTCCTTCATGTTATTTTTTTTATGATAATCAACAATTTTTCAACAATTAGCAATTTCCAAAAATTGGATGCATCTGATTTAAAAAATAAAAAGCAATACTCTTGTTTATGAAAATAAAAGTATCTCATAGTTAGCAAGTAAACACATAAATATTTTTTGTCTTATTGAATGAAACTTATTTATCGTTGGAAACTTTTAAATTTTATATGGATCATTTATGTCTTACTATTACGCATTTCAAATACTGCATATTTTAATTAAACAACATATTTAATATAAGAAGAAATATAAAAAAAAAATAATAATAAAGTCAATTCCTGCTTTTTTTTCACTATATTGCAGGAAGTCCTTTATAAATAATGTTGAAATTTTTCTCTTACATCTGGCGCCATCTATTGGTAGATACATGCAACTTAAATCTAAAAAAAACTAAAATTAATTAATTAAATTTAATGAATGAATTAATATTTGAGAAAATTGTATTAACATCCAGTGTCATCCACTACAAGTTTCAAAAAATGTATTTGAACTTGAGTGGATGAATAAAAGGTATTTTATGAACGATTGAAAATTTGAACAAGATATATATAGGGAGAGTGTGAAATAGTAGTAGGAAATCAGATACTAAAACGTATTAAATCAATATAATATTATGTTTCCTATTCTTTACATACTTTTTATGATATTAAAAAAATATTTTGCTTTTAATGTTACGCATGTAGATATAAATATAATAATAGCAGCATCATAAGTTATTGAAAAGGCAGGATATGAAAATTATTTTAAATTCTAGAAATAAAATAGATTTGAAATAACTAATACTTTTGAATGAAACAATTATTTATAGTATATCAATAATGGTATCTCATATTTCATTTATGTATGCTACGAATATCCCGCGTTAGACGTTGCTTTCCTAGAGGACTTTTAGGGGTACCTGTCCCGCATTTACGCATCGCGCTGGAGATATACATATAGTAGTAGCTCGGTAAAGATAGCATGCGGAGATGTACAAAACGTTTAACACAGATTTAAGTAGGTACAGTAAGTATGTAGTAATTTTCTTGGAGCCCAGAAAAGATCTCCTGTATCCGTAGGCACAAAACAGTAATCAATTGCCCAGAATTCATTAACTTATCAGATGAGAATATTAAAACAAACAGTAATTATGAAAAAAACCAAATTCATGAAAAATCAGAAAAGAAGAAGACACATACACAATAGCAGACACATCTCTCTTTCTTTACATTTAGAGAAATTACCCTAACGAAAGAGTCTCAATTCTATTGCATATCAAGTCAATAGTTCATCAGAAAAACTTTGTTGCAAGAATTAATTAATAATTTATGGGACAGCCAAAAAAAAAAAAAAATTGCTTTATAAAATTGTGGCCAATAAAGTAGTTGTAATTGTTGATCCATTAAAATACATAATATATATATAGTTTTTGATAAGAATATCGAAAAAGGGATAGAATTTATTTTTCCACATGGCAACTGCAGACTTTCCATTTTTTTAATATATGTGCACTCCGCTATAAAATTTCTAGGTCCCAACATGTTAACTTTGATTATCAATTATAATCGGACACTAAAAAAAATCCATAAACTCTTATCCTGAATCTACAAATAAACTGGCGGGGAATACATCAAGAATTACACAAATTCAGAAGATGAACACAGCAACATTACTGTCCTTCCTGAACAAAAAAATATTAATTCTTTATCATGAATCACAGAAATGAGGGACCACTCATGCCAATGAGAGTCTCTCTGTTGATACAAATACAGAAAATATCAAATCATAACTTCAAATTCTTGGATTTACTGTGGCCAATGACCAAGAAATGAAGATCCAAAGCTGTTCTCCCGACATTCCTGACGGATATTAAAAAAATAACCATGATGGCAAATATTTACAATATAAACAAATTACTTTACTTTACAATACAAGTCGAGCACTTCTCCAAAAGATACCCTACAGTGCAATGTTTTAACTGTAACCACTTTCACCACTCAAGAGAAAATTATCGCAGACAAACCAAATGCCTTAAATGTGGAAAAGATCATCTTACAGCTATTTGTCACATCAAAGAGAAGTTAGCCAACCCAAAATCCATTAATTGTAGTATTCATGGCTTTATCGCCTCTTGGAAAAGATATAAATGCAAAGCTTTCACGAAAGTTGATCTAAAAAAGGGACAAGCCATACCGCAATACCGGACCCGTCTACAACTTCAGCAAAACCAAAAATTCATGAAATCAAATGCCTCCAACACACAGCTTTTCAAGACAGCGCAAACTCCTCCTTTCACCGAAGTACCTTATTTTTCTGACCTCTTCTATACACTTCAACTGCTAAAAGAACTACAATGTATCATAAATGCTTTCACCAAACTCACCGAAGATGTTAAATACACTGAATTGCACCATGTACAAAATCCACAAGACAAATTTGGAATACTGATGATGGCATTGTCCGCCAAGGATTCCTCATAAGATTTCATTTCTTTAAATATCCTGCATAGATAAGCCTGCAAAGCGTCCATCTAATCAATGATATGTGATAGACGTAGGAAAGAAAAGTCAAAATGAATAGATAATAGTAATCGTACGAATTGATATCCTAATTTCAAGCAACGTTTTCGCAAAACCTCGAAGTTTATCTCAAAGGAGATTGTGGCAATTATGGGGCTAGTGTGCTCCAAGATTTTGAAATTCCATTCATCCAAGTTATGAGGTGTTTACAAAGATTATGCATCGTAGATTGACGTGAAGGAAAGGAACCTTCGTTTCCCATGACATCAACAATTCTACTTGAATTGTTGATGCATTTTTCTTCAATCCCAAAAAACAATGATGAAAAAAAAAAGAAAATGCAAATAATTTATTTTAGAGGAAAAATAATTATTATTTTAATCAGCTTTGTTTCATCGTATGTAATAAATTGATTAGCCTATCGTTAACAAAGCATGCTTTCTTATAAAACACAATTGTAACCCTGAACGTGAATAAATTTCTTTATTCATAAATAGCTTAAACAAAATAGTTTAAATAGCTTAAACAAAAATAAACATAGGCATACATTAAAGGCTTCCCATCTAAAGACATTTTACCTTAATAGCTGTAAGTAACAGTTAAAATAACTTTGATATTATTCTTATTGTTTATCAAACAAAATTTCCCCAAAAAATTGAATGCAATTTTTGGCCAAATCGCAAAATAAGAGTAGTTCGGATTTGGGACTTTTTTGTGGCGCCAACAAAATTGATAAGTCGCCAAATGTAATAAACCGGATTTCTTTCACTGTTTGTAATTCATTTCACTTACAATAGCAATCCTTTTATTGGCGCACTTTTTCGAAAAGATTTTTTGTCGTAAAATCCCAGCTCACCTATTCTGAGATTTTGTCCAATCTTTTTGTATATTTGTAATTGGATTAATGATATTTTAACGTAGTTGAATCAGTAGTATTTTAAGATAACTGAATTAATGATATTTTAAGGTTACATCTTAAAATGTGGTTTAAGGATGCAATACAGAACTTTTTTCATTAAAGAGCATGCTTAAAAATGAATCATGTAGTCCTTCTATGAATTGTTTCAACCAATTGAAAAGTTTTTGATTAAGGAAAAATGTTTGCCATATATTTGTTGCAACCTTTCATACGCCTCTCTATCGGATTTCTGGGAATGGAAAATCTCATCATGTACTCCCTTTTTTTCACCATAGCTGAAAAAGAACTAGATTTATTTTGTTTTATTCCGGATATACTTACAATTTTTTACTCCAAGCAGAACGTATTCGAGTTATTTACAAAGCTTCATTTTCTTGCAGTACATCATTTGAATTTTTATTAATCGTGTTCCAACTTTTTTGAATAGCCCTAATAGATTTAAAAATTTTTTAATACATTTATTAAAAATTATAAAATCGTAATAATTACAGTGTATATATAACACTTCAAATGATTAGATACTTTCAAAATTATGGCATGGAAAGCCTAAACAGGTGGGCTGAAAAGTTCGTAGGCTGATACATAGATGGCGCTACTAGTATTAAGTCCATAAGATTTTTGTTAGCCCTAACCTTCAAAAGTCCCGTTTATAAATTTGATAGCTGTTGCACTATTAGTATGTGAGTTATAGCATTTTTAGTGAAGCAACTTTTGTTAGTTTGAAAAAATGGATAAAAGAGAATTTCGTGTGTTAATAAAGCATTGCTTTTTGGCGAAAAAAAATACTATTGAAGCCAAAGCTTGGCTTGATAAACATTATTCGGACTTTGCACTAGAAAAATCAACCGTAGAGAAGTGGTTTGCTAAATTTAAAAGAGGCGAAATGAGCACCGAGGACGATGTACGCAGTGGACGCCCCAAAGAGGCTGTTACCGACGAAAACATCAAAAAAAGTCCACAAAATAATTTCTGATAACCGTAAAGTGAAGTTGATTGAGATATCTGAGACCCTAAAGATATCAAAGGAACGTGTTGAACATATCGTGAATGAATATTTGGATATGCGAAAGCTCTGTTCAAAGTGGGTGCCGCGCGAGCTCACAATCGACCCAAAACAACAACGAATTGATGATTCTAAGCAGTGTTTGGAGCTGTTCAATCGTAATAAACCCGAATTTTTGCGTCGATATGTGACAATGGATGAAACATGGCTCCATCATTTCACACCGGAGTCCAATCGACAGTCAGCCAAGTGCACTGCACGTGATGAACACAAAAAATGCTATAACTCACATACTAATAGTGCAACAGCTGTCAAATTTATACACGTGTCTTTTGAAGGTCAGGGCTAAACTAAAAATCATATGGATTTAATACTAGTTGCGCCATCTATGTGTCAGCCTAGGAACATTTCAGCCCACCTGTTATATGTGTAGATTCAGTTTTTTTAAAATGAAAATTATTCCATGTGGGAAAACAGATGAAAATTGATGAACGCTGAATGATTATTTGTTTTAATGATATTAGTTAAGGTTATTAATTATTTTTATTATTTTTGAAATTGATTGTAAGTCAATTGGATATATAAGCCGAAGAATGTTTTGAAAAATATTGGTATACGTTAATACGCTCATTTTATGTTTTTTAAATATTAAATTAATTTCAGTTTATAATGTAATCGTTTTTAAAGTATGAGTTAAAAGAAATTTGTACTTTTGATGACTTAAAATGGACTTGCACCAAAATCATACATTTATGAAATATTAAATATGGGATTTCAATTGAATCAAATTATTTTTTTATTAAATTTTTATTAAATGCTATAACTTCACTAAAAATGCTATAACTCACATACTAATAGTGCGACAGCTGTCAAATTTATACACGTCTTCTGAAGGTTAGGGCTAACTAAAAATCATATGGATTTAATACTAGTACCTGTTATATATGCTAGGGATATATACCTGTCATATATGCTAGGGATGTAAAAGGGATGATTCTGCTAACGACAATTCATTCAGCCTTATGTCTCTGTCAACTGGATCAACAATATGAAAATCTATAGTTGCCCTCAATAATGATCGTAAAAGATTCAAAGAAAAGTAAGAAAAGTTCTTTCGGTACTTACGTATTAACGCCACCGCAGCTACAGATTTGGCGGTTTTTAAGTGGCGCCAGTCTATACTTAAAATTTTTGTGACAAATCATAAAATATATAAAACACTTTATTTAAAATCAAAACACTTTCAAAATTCAAAATACGTTATTTAAAAACAAAGTAGTCAATCGGATTTCGGTGGAAAATGGGCCGATGTAGAGTTTAACATAGATTCAAAACAGTCTCTAATTTGGCGCATTGGCAGCTCTTTATTGGCGCAACTTCTGCTGCGGTGACGTTAATACGTAAGTACCGTTCTTTCTTATAACTTTATAGTTCTTTCTTATACTTTCACATAGACCAGTACTAAATTGAGCTATACGATTTTATTCAGGCATTAATTGAGAACTGATTTGTTTTTTCTGACAGAAGAATCGTTTTTAAAATTTTTTTACACTATTCTGAATCAGTTTGGATTCATAAATTTTTATGGAATTTTCAAAAAGAGTAAAAGGCAATTTACTTTCAGATATAGATTTATAATAATACTTTTAACTGTCTATTTCTTGGATATTATTTGTACCTCATACTTGTAGCTTTTCATAAAGTAATTTTTCGAATTAATTCACGAAAAAAATAATTTTTAAGTCTGGTTTTAGGACAGTATTTTTGGGACACCTTGTATTATTCTTAGGAAAACACTACTTCACTGGCATTGGTTTTGGGCATTGCTTTATAGGTATTGGTTTCAGTGTCTTATCAGTATCCAAAAGATAATCAAGGCACTGCATGTTATCATTTGCTTTCTGTTATTAGTTTCAAAATAAGGCAAAGTGAAAACCTTTTTAGCGATAGTAAAAGGGAGAGAGATTTAGAAAGTTTAGGTGAAGTATCAATGGAGGATAGTTCTGTTTCAAATGTGCAATCAGTAATTGCTACGTTTGTGTTTGAATTTTTATAATAAAAATAAATAAAACAGGATAAAAACTTAAACGACAATAACAATAACACGGAGGGTTTTTTTTTTCTAGTAAAGTAAGGCTTTTCAAATGAAGCTGTATTTTAAGAAACTGACTCATTACGGAGTTAAAATTCTAATTCGTAAGTGAGAAATTCAATTAAAACTCTCACAAGAAGGAATATACAGATCATTCAAGCTCACTGCAAGACATCCATTAGATCTGATGGTTTTTGATAGGACTAAATGAACTTTTTAGACGATGTTGGTCGTTCGTGAAATTTCTTTGTTTCTAATAACCCTACAGCTTTAGATCCATATTAGAAGCTGTAGCGGCCACCTATTGAGGGAAAATGGAGTAAAAATTTAACAACTTCTACTTTCACTGTTAACAAGGGAATTTTCCCGCTAGAATGAAAACAGAACGTAGTTGGCGTTAGAAATGGAATAAAGATGTTGTAAATGTGAAAATTGATTATCGTCTTTTTTGCCATCTGAATTTTAATAACACTACGCAACCTTTATAAACCGCCACATACTTGGTGACCCGTGAATTATTTGCAAACCGTGAATTATTTACAAAATGACTGAAACTAATGGATCGGCAAAAAAAGATGAAGTAGCGCGGGTAAGTGTCAAAATACCTCCTTTTTGGGCAGAAAAACCAGAAATATGGTTCTTTCAAGTTGAAGCACAGTTTTCAATTTGTGGAATAACAGCCGAGGATACAAAATTCAACTACTTAGTATCGCAATCATTTTTGCTGTCTGGATTCTAATAACACTACGCAACCTTTATAAGCCGCCACAAAGCTTTATCTGGTCTATAACAGTTGGCTCGGGCTAAACTCATGCTTCTCCAGAAACTCTGCTAAAACCATCGCCACGATCACTCAGATGTAGTTCAACCAACGATTCTGAGCGAAACTGGTAAGCATCCAAAAAATTTCCTAACGATACCTTGTCCGAATGAAGCCTGTTCTGCATGCTGACTCGTGCATGAGCAAAGACTTTTTCTCTGTTTGAAGGTTGGGTTTCGTCACTCGACAGTAATTTGTCAGCACACTTCAGGCTAATTAGACCGGGACCTACAATTTAACGCGGAATCCGAACCACTCACAAACATCCATGATGCCGTCAGGATTCGAACCTGAAGAATCGAAGGTCAGAGTGCTAGCCAATTGACCTTCAGGCCGCTTCTATTTGAAGGAGAAATGCCAAACATAAGGCTGGAAACAAACGAAAACTGTCGAATCAAATGTAATTACTTGGATAATACTTGGTAATGCGTGGATAATGCCTGGTAATTAACTTGATAATACTTGGTAATGCGTGGATAATGCCTGTTAATTACCTGGATAATACCTGGTAATGCGTGGATAATGCCTGGTAATACATGAATTGGCATAAATCTAGTTATTAGCTGTTTAGGACAGTTGATCTCATTCCTGTTATGAATGCATTTTGTCTTGCTTGTGTTTCAGTTACAAAAAATAGGAGAATGATATCCGAGTACCATAAAAGTTGCACCCTTCCCGTGCATTGCGTAGAAGTGACATCCTCACACAAATGGCCAGAAGGAGGAGTCAGAAAAGTGAGATTATTTTTATAATTATATATAACAGGTGGACTGAAAAGTTCATAGACTGACACATAGATGGCGCTACTAGTATTAAATCCATATGATTTTTAGTTAGTCCTAACCTTCAAAACACACGTGTATAAATTTGATAGCTGTCGCACTATTAGTATGTGAGTTATAACATTTTTAGTGTTCATCACGTGCAGTCCACTCGGCTGACTGTCGATTGGACTCCGGTGTGAAATGATGGAGCCATGTTTCATCCATTGTCACATATCGACGCAAAAATTCGGGTTTATTATGGATTTGAACAGCTCCAAACACTGCTTAGAATCATCAATTCGTTGTTGTTTTTGATCGATTGTGAGTTCTGCGCGGCACCCACTATGAACAGAGCTTTCGCATATCCAAATATTCATTCACGATATGTCCAACACGTTCCTTTGATATCTTTAGGGTCTCAGCTATCTCAATACACTTCACTTTACGGTTATCAGAAATTATTTTGTGGACTTTTTTTATGTTTTCGTCGTTAACGGCCTCTTTGGGGCGTCCACTGCGTGCATCGTCCTCGGTGCTCATTTCGCCTCGTTTAAATTTAGCAAACCCCTTCTCTACGGTTGAAAAGTCCGAATAATGTTTATCAAGCCAAGCCTTGGCTTCAATAGTATTTTTTTTTCGCCAAAAAGCAATGCTTTATTAACACACGAAATTCCTTTTTATCCATTTGTTTCAAACTAACAAAAGTTGCTTCACTAAAAATGCTATAACTCGCATACTAATAGTGCAACAGCTGTCAAATTTAAACACGTGTCCTTTGAAGGTTAGGGCTAACTAAAAATCATATGGATTTAATTCCAGTAGAGCCATCTATGTGTCAACCTACGAACATGTTTGCCCAACTGTTATATACATATATCCAAAAGTAGATACTCATGAATTTACAAATACCTCTAAAAAAAAGAAAGCACATACTTGCAATTACAGTTGAATAGGGTTCAATTTATGCTGAACGAATTAATCATTTTTTTGTTTACAAAAATTATGGTGGAGACAGATATTAGCAGAAGCAACTTGCAGCTTATCTTATGGAGTGATATTAATTTCAAATTGAATGCTGTCTCGGAATTCTTTAATATTTTGAAGGGGATTATTTATATATACAAGTTATTACAAATAATCCCACAAGGAAAAATTCGATTATGTTAGACCTGGCTCCTCCTGGAATCTCTTTAGGTCTGTCGCTTCGACATCTGTCTGCTTTAAGTTTTCTTCATTGCATTTCATTGAATTTGTCATCATTGTTGACTTATTTATCATTATGAATTTCGTTCCGAGCGCCATATGCACGGCAGCCTAAGAGGACGTTTCACCTTAAAACATTTTTCATCTAACGATATTGACACGATGAAAAATAGAGTCCCTTTTTTCAATTCCTTCTGTTAGCTCACACTCTCCCTATATGTATCTTGTTCAAATTTTCAATCGTTTATAAAATACTCTTTATTCTTCCACTCAAGTTCAAATGCATTTTTTTCCAACTTGCAGTGGATGACACTGGATGTTAATACAGTTTTTTCAAATATTAATTCCGTAATTAAATTTAATTAATTAATTTTAGTTTTTTTTAGATTTAAGTTGCATGTATCTAATAATAGATGGCACCCGATAAACTTTAAAAAAAATGAATGAAAATTATTTATAAAGGACTTTCTGCAATAGAGCGAAAAAAAAGTAGGAATTGACTTAATTTTTTTTATTTTATATTATTTGTTTACACCTACGTTAGCGGAATTAAAGTTAAGACCGTGTGTTACATATGAGGAAATTTCTGCAGAACATGAATTGAATTAAATAACGAATTTCATTTATTAAATTAACTCATTTTTGTTTTAAAAAATGCAAATAAATGTCAGTTTCTGAAACTGTACGGCAGTAATTGATAATGTGACTAACTTCCCTATTCTGATATTTCGCGTTTAATGCATACAATGTATTACTGTGCATGAATGAAAATTAAAACCTTCTTAATTGTTCATATCAGTTAGGGCTAATCTTTTTTGAGAAGTGGATCAAATTTGTTCATTATTTTTTAATACTAACTGTGAGTCTCTCGGAAAAGGGTACAGGAAATAAAAAAGGGCATCAATAATTGCCTTAAATTTGTTAGCATAAAAACTTGACAGTAAACCTTATTCAATTTCTTCTGTTTCCTCACACTCTCCCTATATATATCTTGTTCAAATTTTCAATCATTCATAAAATATATTTTATTCATCCACTCAAGTTCAAATAAATTTTTTTTGAACTTGTAGTGGATGTTAATACAGTCTTTTCAAATATCAGTAATTAAATTTAATTAATTAATTTTAGTTTTATATAGAAGAAATATTCATATATTCATGCTGCTCTTTCTTGTCATTTGCTCATCATTAATTAATTAATAATTAGTTAATAATCTCTTTTTTTCTCATAACTAATTATTAATTAATTAATGATTATTAACTATTTTATTTATTCAATTATTAATTATTTTTATTCATTTAATTATTAATTATTATTATATTATTATCAAATATTTTTATTATTCATTTAATATATATTATTCAATTTTAAAAATAATGTACCTACAAACTGGAAATAATATAAAAAATCGTCTGATTTTAATTTATTCATTTAATTATTAATTATTTTTATGTTATTATAAAATATTTTTATTATGCATTTAATATATATTGTTCAATTTTTAAAATAATGTAACTACAAATTGGCAATAATATAAAAAATCGTCTGATTTTAATTTATTCATTTAATTATTAATTATTATTATATTATTATCAAATATTTTTATTATTCATTTAATATATATTGTTCAATTTTTAAAATAATGTAACTACAA
This sequence comes from Caerostris darwini, assembly GCA_021605075.1. Taxonomy (NCBI): domain Eukaryota; kingdom Metazoa; phylum Arthropoda; class Arachnida; order Araneae; family Araneidae; genus Caerostris; species Caerostris darwini. The sequence continues at coordinate 490,668 of BPLQ01013128.1, forward strand.
ATTGGCAATAATATAAAAAATCGTCTGATTTTAATTTAGCTTATTTTTCTGGATATTCTTCTTCTTAATTTTTTGCGTTTGAAATTTGAAACGATCGTGTTTGAGTATTCTTGTTAATGTGTTCTATAATTTTTAATTTTAAATAAGGAAAAAGTTTTTAATTAAATTTGAAATATAGCCTAATATATTTGCTTTTATTATTTTTATCGTATGTATTTGCTTTTATTATTTTGCTGTAATTCGAGATTACTGTTCTTTTTTATTATTATTATTATTATTATTAAATTCCTTCTATTAGCTCACACTCTCCCTATATATATCTTGTTCAAATTTTCAATCGTTAATAAAACACTTTTTATTCATCCACTCAAGTTCAAATACATTTTTTTTTGAACTTGTAGTGGATGACACTTGATGTTAATATAGTTTTTTTAAATATTAATTCATTAATTAAATTTAAATAATTAATTGTAGTTTTTTTTTAGATTTAAGTTGCATGTATCTACCAATAGATAGCGCCAGATAAACTTAAAAAAATGAATGAAAATTATTTATAAAGGACTTTCTGTAATATAGTGGGAAAAAAGTAGGAATTGACTTAAAAATTTTTTTTTTTTTTTATATATTACTTGTTTTTCTTCAAAATGTTTATAATTTCTTTTACAACTTTTACTTTCACGAATAAAAAGCAAAAAATCGCCTTCCAAAAATCATATTAATAGGGTGACACCATTAGTGGGAGTACCATCAGAGTACCATTAGTACAATTTGCGGAGAATAATTGAATGAACAAGAAATAAAGAAACGTTATTAATAAACATTGTTACAAATATGTGTATGTATATTATAGTTGATAAAAAAACCCATTTAATGTGAAATCTGTTTTGTCTTATTTTGAGGTACATTTTGTTTTTCATTTCTAAATTTATTTATGTTGGTATAAAAAAATTCATCGAAGAAAATAATTTTTCACACGAATTTAGGAACCCATAAATCGTTAACTTGTTTTAAATTGTTTGATAAAGAATCCCAAATATAATATTTTCACTTTTTGGTGTTGGATATTTCATCTGCACTACTTTCAAAAGTTTTCCCCTTTACTACTGAAATAAAAACCACATAAATTCGTTTAATGTCATTGTTAAAAAACTCTCGTTTTATATGGATATCAAATAAAGTGAAATGTATTGATAGAAAGATCTTGCAGCCTTTCAACGTAAAGCAAACACAACTTATCGGAAATTATATTTTGAATTGGTATAACATAAGAAATACCTAAGATAATATATTAATACCTATGATATAAATAAGGCCTATGATAATGTATTAATTGTCAATGCCATACAGAATTCTTTTAACTTAGAGTTACTCTATCATTAACGACAACAAACAGTGACATGGATAGGAGGTTTTTCTAACAAGGCCACATTTTCAGAAGAGTCTTCTTTGCTTATCCTAGTTTAATTATATACTAGCAAAATGTGGGCCTGAATGGTCGAGTGGCTAGCGCTCTGTACCACAGGTTGCGGGTTCGAGTCCCGGCGGTGTCATGGATGTTTATAGTGGTTCGGAATCCACTTTAAGCCGTAGGTCCCAGTGTCATGTGACTGTAAGAGCGCCACGGAGCAAAAGTCAGACTTCTACCTATGAGTGCTCCATCACAACAGAAGCTGCCCCTTTCCCTCCATCCACGAGTAGATCACTTATTTGACTGCACTGCAGGACATTGAGGATTAGTCAACAACAACAGCTAGTAAAATGTCAATAAAAACTCAAGGAACGCTTAAGAAATGTGATGACTTCTGAGTTAGGATGCAGTAAATATGCTGTTTCGTCTCACCTTACCTGGCAATGCGTCTCTCTGTTCCAGTACTATGGGCTCAAGAGCTTCGTGCAGACGACGAAGAAGCTGTACGATTACGACTACAACCATCCGTCCGAGGTGAAGCGGTACAACCAGAGCTTTCTGAAGATGCACAACGAAAAGGCCTTGAAGACGGAGCAGGCTGCGTACGAGGAGTACCTCAAGTTCAGCGCGGACACTTTGCCCGACCACCTCATTACCCTGCCCTCGGACAAACGCAGGTGGGCGGTTATTAATACACTTTTATTAGTTTAGTCATCTTGATCGGCGCATCACTTTTTCCCCTGGAGATCTGTTTCTCCTCATACACACTAGTTATGCTGCAAAGAAACATTTACAGACATCTTTCAGAACGAAAACAGTTGATTCTTTTTAATACGCTTTTATATTAGTTTCATCTGTATGTATGTGTGTTTGCTTGTAACTGACTCTTTGGGCTCGATTTTGCTCTACTTTAAGCGATCAGATTTAATTTAAACGTTGTAGACTTATCAAGGACCGACGACAATAAAATATTTTGGTAAGTTTATTATCTCATCATGGTTAGGATCGCCAGGATTAGTGACTTTATTTTAAGTTATGAAGAGCAATTTAACCCTCGTAGAATGAAAGTACCTAAGACATGCAAACCTACGTGGGACAGTGGCACAACGCGCCTGACTACCGATCAAGAGATTCCCTGTTCGAATCCTGGCTGGCTCGACCTATTCGCTTTTAGCTTTTGTTTTTACTCGCATTTAAATTATTGTAAGAACTATAGTTCCAGTCCTCCGTACCGGACATCATTTAAATATTATAGTTTAAAAACGCGCTTTTAGAGTTAATCAAACTAAAAAGCGAAAAATAAATTATAGTTTAAAAAAACTAAAAAACACGCTTTTAGAGTTAATCAAACTATAAAGTAAAAAATAAATTAATAGTTTAAAAAAAATTAAAAACACGTTTTTAGATTTAATCAAACTAAAAAGTAAAAAATAACTGTTAACATAAGAATAAAATGAATGTCACTGGGTGCTCGATATCAATCGTTATAAATTTTCAATAGTTTCATTCCGAAATGCAGAGTTAGTTTAAAAATGTCATACAAAGCATTTTAGAAGAGTGACATTCATTTTCTACGACCAAGGGGAAAATTGAAAAAGAGATGGGTCGAGTGTTTAGACTCTGATTTTAATGTTATTAAGATCAAAAACTGGAGGTCCACGGCCAAGAGGAGAACAGCCTGGCTGGATCTTTGAAAGAAGGTCAAGGCCCACAACGGGCTGCCGAGCCAGTTATGATGATAATTTTACCATGTACTTAAAAAGTGAAAACCGAAATTACTTTCTGGTTAACCCAATATTATTCTTATTTTGCAAATAATTAAAATGAACTAAATTTTAAAAAATTGAGTTTAAGAAATTGATTTTTTTTTTAAATTAAAAGGAATTTTTGATCATCAGGTACTACTATATTCCTGAGCAACATCTACTTTGGTTCTGGAGGAAGAACGCACCCCTGAAGGGAAAACCCCACAGATCTGGTAAGAAGAAAGAGAACAAAAAAGAGAGCAACACCAAAGAAGCAACCCCCGTGACTCCCGCCGAACAACCTCCGAAAAAAACCCCCATAAAAGTTGTCGTCGGATAAGAGTTCCTTTAATGACAAAAGCTTAATTACATTATAAATATGCGAATAAAATAAAAATAAAAACGAATTCGTCTTTATTTCAGTACTGAACCAACCTTTCTTTATGCATGAGTCACGAGAGTTCCAGTTTAGACACAAACAACAAACCCCAATATCTCCCCTAATCAGCAAGCCCTTGGTCGTCTTTCGGAAGGTCGAAAATCCTTTGATAAGTGACTGAAAACTAAACCTATCTGAAACGTTGTTTAGTTGCCGTTCTACTGTCATTTTTTGCACACTTTAGGCAAATTTAAATCGGGACCTATTGTTTAACATGGATTCCAACCCACTAACAAATGAACCTGAAGCATGTCGCACCAATGGCTAGAGTGCTATCCAATTGGCTATCAGACTTCGAAATTTTGTTTGAGTTTGCAAACGTTTTTGCATGCCTTGCATTTTCCATCCATATTTTCCTTTCCTCTTTTCTCCATTACTCAACCCGTTCATAGCATCTTTGAAACATCGGTGAGCCTCATTTATACCACGAACAGCCCACCGATGGGTGTTGGGAGGAACACAATGACTCCAGAGCGGAATTTTCGGGATATATACCCCTCATATGCTTGTTGTATGGCCGCAAATCCGGAAAATTGCTACCCTGCAGCCCTATCGATGTGATATACTACTGTGCCCAAAAAGTAAAACCAATTTTAAATTTAAATTTCCCGGGCATATGAAATTTCAATTTTTCTTTCTTCTTTAGGTTGCTTACACTGTCCTTGACATCTATGTGAAATTTGACGTCAAAATATTCATTAGTGTTTGAGTTACTCTTGGCTTTGTGAGACGCTAAAAGTGATTTCGGCGATTTTTGAAATGTCTGAATTAATTAAGCCATGAACATGCATTAAATTTTGCTTACAGAAACGTATAGGATGTTGCAGAATTCATTGGGTGAGCATTCCTATATCGGAAAAAAATGTTTCAAGGGGTATAAACAATTCAAAGAAGGCAGAGAACGTGTTGAAGACGAAGAGCGCTCTGGTAGACCATCAGCCTCAATCGACGAAACTCACGTCCAAAAAATTAAAGATTTGGTGCTTGCAAACCGTCTATTTACAATAAGAGACCTTGCTGATGATGTTGGAATTCCAAAAGGATCTGCCAATTCCCCTTTAAAAGATGTTTTGGGCCTCAAACGCGTCACATCTCGATTGGTACCGAAAACACTGAATTTTTTTGGAAAAATATCGTCATATTGAAGTGCGTGAAACAAAGCTTTCTGACTATCAGGACAAGTTGAATTGCCTCATAACTGGAGATGAGACTTGGATTTATACTTAAGAGCAGGAAACAATCAATCAATCTAGCGAATATCGTGACAAAGGTGAAGCAAGACAGAAAATAGCACGCCAAAATCGCTCAAAAATCAAGGTCAAGTTGACTGTTTCCTTCCGCCGGGCCAGACTGTCAACAAGGAATATTACTTGAGTGTCATGCGTCATTTGCGCGGAGCTCTTCGCAAAAAGAGGCCACATTTATGGAAAGGCAACTCTTGGTTTTTGCATCACAATAATGCGCCAGCTCACATTGCATTGATTCTTCGTGACTTTATCGACAAAAATGAAACCCATATCATTTCCACAATCACCGTACGACTTCTGGCTATTCCCTAAACTCAAAAGACCACTCCGGGGACACCATTTTGAGTCGATTGAAAAAATTCAACGTGAATCGACGCACGCTTTGAAGGCCATCCCGGCCAATGACTTTTTAGCATGCATTTAGATTTGGAAAAAACGCTGACATACGTGCATTGTGTTTGGAGGGGATTAGTTTGAAGGCGATGAAATAAATTTGGAAGAATAAATAAAGAGTTTTTGAAAAAAATTTAAATTGGTCTTCCTTTTTGTGCACAGTAGTACTTTACATGTGCTGTCACAATCGCCATTGAATCTCCTCGTTTCTGAAAGCTGTGTCTAAAAAAATGCCGTCATTGGATTAGAGTCTCAGCCCTTCTGCACGCTAACTGTGCATGTTGCAACTGGGCCACGAATCGGTCTTTCCGTGACTATTGAAATAAACCAGTTTGGAGAGATTTCATGGCAGATACTCGTCACTCACACATTCAAATGCGGCCAGCTAATTTCTAAAAATGTTCCAAAATTTTGCATACCCACAAATTTTCTATGCTTTTTTATGAAATTCGAACGTTTCTTGCAAATTGGCAAATCATTAAAATGACAAAACATCATCATTAAATTTCACAAATTGAATAGATTAAATCATGGTTTTTATAAAATTAATGTGCCAAAGGTTTTAAAATGTTATTTACGTTTATGCTATGTGATTTCCTTTTATAAATTTTATATAAAGCATCTTTCCATTTCATTGAATTTAGTAACTAATAGCTGTTGTTATTTTTTGTGGTCAGTGGCAGCTGTGTACTGTGCAACTATTATTCTTAATAAAATACTACGTCTATTTGTGATGTCGAAAGCAATGCATTGCTCTTGAGATACTGCATGGAATATGGACATGATCTGCTAGTTTTTTATTATATGCCTTTTTTTAATTTAAAAGATTTGTTTTCGAGCATTTTTTTTTCAATTCCTTCTATTAGCTCACACACTCGCTATATATATCTTGTTCAAATTTTCAATCGTTCTCAAAATACTTTTTATTCATCCACTCGAGTTCAAATACATTTTTTTGAAATTGTAGTGGATGATACTTGATGTTAATACAGTTTTTTCAAATATTAATTCATTAATTAAATTCAATGAATCAATTTTAAGTTTTTTTTTAGATTTAATATTTAAGTTGTATGTATGTACCAATAGATGGCCCCAGATGTAAGAGGAAAATTTCAACTTTATTTATAAAGGACTTTCTGCAATATAGTGAAAAATAAAGTAGGAATTGACTTTAAATTTTTTTTATATATATATAACTTGTTTTCATTTTAAATTCGCCATTAGAGTGTAATCGACACTTTAAAAAGTCTACTTTTATATCAAATAAGTTTTAGTCTCTGATGGTGAATCTAATATTAATGGGAATTTTTATTTGCGTTTAATGTTTGTTTCATTTCGCATCAACTAGAGTAAAAGATCTCTATAGAAGCAAAGGAGGACATCAGCTATTCGTTTTATAATTGTTTATCGTAGTTAATTTTTTTTTTATTTAGAATTAAAATTATCAGTAAAATAAACAACGAGCGTTTATTTATTTCTCTGGTGCTTAATGCTTTTATAATGATGGAAATAATTATTTTTCATGTTGTTTTGAAGTACTGAATAAAAATTTTTTAAAGACCTATTACGGTACTAAAACCATTTTAAATTCGTAGAAGTAATATTGGGCTTGATAGCAGAGTGACTGGCACTCGGTGCTACAGGTTTCGGGTTCGAATCCCGGCAATGCCATGGGTGTTTGTAGTGATTCAAAATCTATTTTAAACCGTAGGTCCCGTTCTGTAATTGTACAGCGTAATACAGACAACCCTACCCCGTGAAAAAAAAAACATATCATGTTTCGAAATCTGCCCTTTGGCAGACAGCCTTGACCCACCATGGGGTGTTACGCCAATGATGATGATGATGATGTTTATTTATTCGTTGTTGTTGTTGACAAAATGCTGAAAATTGCAAATGCAAAACAGTTTTTATTTTTTTACAGAATTTAACAGAATAAATCAATAACAGAGAATATTGGGAAATTATTCTTTGAATAAATTAAAAAACATTGATTTATGGAAATTCAAAGTTTGAAAAAAAGGTAATTAACATACATCTTTATTTCATAAAAATAAATCTATCAATAAAAATTACCAAACTAAATAATTCAGTGCATTTGAATTAGTATAAATTATAGTAACAATATTATAAGAAGACAGATAATTCCATAAAAAAATATTTTATATTTCGACATTATCTTTTGTAAAATGAAATGTAATTAATTTTTGAATATGTTTTATACAGATTTTATAGTTTGCATTTGAAAATAGTTTGAAATATAATTTACAATTATATAAACAAGTAAAAAAGACAACAGAAATATTCAGATTGCTTTGTCTAAAAAATTTTTATTTTTTTAATATCCCATATAATATTACAATTTACATAATTTTATCACATTTCCTAAAATATTTGCAATTAATGAATTTTAAATTTGAATATACAAACATTATTTCCTGCAATGAGAAATGAATCTTTAAAATAATATTTTTTTTCTTTTGTATAAAATGGCATAAAGTGCAATCCTGCAATTTTAGTGCTGCAAACATGTAGTTTTGTGTATAGAAATGTAATTATATGCATTTAAGTTTTTCCACAACACAGAACAACTTAATAACAATGATATTATAACATAGAATATTGCATATGAACATAAAAATGTTTCAAAGAACAAGTCTACTGCTCAGTTTGAAAGTGTGCTAGGCCTTAAATGATAATAAATAACAAAATTCAATGTATATAAATGTACAGAAATAAGACAACCCGAAGTAAAAATAAAAAATAAATTTTTAAGATTTTTTTTACCTGAAAATCTTCAGAAAGATGAGATTATCAAAAAATAATTTCTCACATAAAATTAAACCACTCTGATTAAATTCAATAAACTATAAAAATTTCATCCTATTGATAAAACGTCAATTCGATTTTCATCATCGATTTAAGAATGAAATGCTAAACTAAATCGTTAAAAATGCTAAAATTGAAAATAAATATTCAAAAGAATTAAAGAAATTATTATTTTATGCAATATATTTCACTAATATAATTTTCTGTAATATTCTTACATGGTTTAATATATTAATTATAACCTAAATTACAATCATAAACTGACAGTATTAAACAAATGCTCACCGAAATAATTGTAATAACATGTACATAGGTATTTTAAAAAACATATTAACAATCGTAATTAGTTATTTCTTTTTTTAGTTACCTTTTTACGAATACGTTTCTTTTTTTTTTAACCTCTGGAATCCCAACTGGGCATTTGTGCCACACACAAACTTTGCATGTTTCAGAAATTTAGGAAAATCCTTTTATTAACACGACATTCCAACATAGGATAATATACGAATTTTAATATAAAGCACCTTCAATTTTAATTATTATTATTTTTTTTGGGGGGCATTTTTACATTTTTACATTTAAAGACTTTTGCCGTTTGTTTTGCAGTTCTCTTAATTGTAACATACTCTAAAGAAAATGATTTTTTTTCTTTGTAAAAAAGCAAAGCATGGAATTGAATGTTGATGAAGAAAGTATCCATTCCCCCAACGCCAAAAAAAAATGTCACTTTTTTTAGGAGAAAAAAATGTATAAAAATAAAAATATCTTCATTGAATGGTAGTGAAAGGATGCATTTTTGAGATGTGAACAATTAGTGTGTAATAAACATAGTCATCAAAGTAAAGTAGCGTTTTTTAAATACATTTCTAAAGTTATATTTCGGGGTTATATTTCGTTTTGTATAAAATTATTATTTCGATAACATTTCATAGGAACACTTTCATTATTCTCATATCTTAATAATCTTTAAATCGTGTTATAAGGGATCGATCGCCTCATTCTCAATCAAAACGTCTTAAAAATGATGAAAGTCTCCTTTGTTTTAATTTCTATAAATCTCTATCGAAAAACCCTCAAATAGTGGTTGAACCACATGGATGTCTTTCAGCTGGTAACATTTTAACAAATTTATCTTTCTGATGATTCTATTTCGAAAGAAGTGGTTAATTTCGAATTCTGAACGAAAAGAATTTAAGTATATTATCACTTTTGAATTTTAAATAACTTATTTGAACATAAATTTCTGTAAATTGCCTTCAGTGAAAAATCTATTGATATTTCAAAAAGTATAAATTTTAACTACATAAAAGATTAATAACATGAGACATAAAAGAAACTTTTTACATCGATGAAAAGAATTTTTATTTTTATTTTTATAAAAAAAGTTTTATCTTACAATTATCACACGTTCTGATTAGAGCAATTAACATTTTCTCTTCTTTTCTTTGGTTCTTAAACTACTAAACCAAGGAAATACTAGGCTTAAAGCGTATTATGATGATGAAAAAATTCAGTCTCTTTTTAATCTGCATTAAATGTCTCCACTAAGCTAAGAACAAAAAACTCTACAAACCCATGTACATAGATTTAACAATATGGGTTTTAACATGAATAATATGTTGTGTTATTCATGTTGTATGCTTTAACATAATAACATACAACATGAATAAAAATATTTGAATATTTTTAATGGACAAATCCTAATTACCCTGAATAAAAAAACCTTAGTACATATGCTTAATGAATAATCATATTTGAATATTTTTGCCTGCAAATTATTTTTTTATCGATTGTAACATGAGACAAAAATAAAAGCCAACAAGCAAGATAGAGTCGCTTTTGGCTATTTGTGGTGTTCAGGTTTTTGCCTCACTTACGCCCCAAAAGGCATTTGCGATTTTTTATATATATAAATAGGATGGAATTCAGTTCTTAGAGGTGAAAAAGCAATTTTCGGATTACGTGAAACTATTCACTGGCTGTCTTGTCCACAGATTTTGATTCTTTAGCTGACTTGTCTTCCAGGTCGTGTAAGTACCTTCCCTGGTAAAATCTCTGCGGCATCATGGAATGGGGCATCATGGATTGTGGCATCATGGACTGTGGCATCATGGATTGTGGCAACATGGACTGGTGCATGGGTGGTTGAGGATGCGGGTCATTGAACCTGGCGGGCGCCCCAAACTGATTTCCATACGCCCCGGCGAAAGAAGGAATGTTGGGAAAAGAAGGCATGCTGGGAAAGGCTGACAGGTCCTGGTAGGGATTGCCAAAACCTGCCATTGGATTCTGATGGTGGAAGGGGCTTGGACTTTGGGGTGCAGGTTGCCGCGCAGCCAGTTGATTGGCTGCCTTCACCTCGTCGCAGTCGTCTCCCTGTTTGCAGCTGTAACCATATCCGTGACCGTATTTGTCCTTCCGGTAACCTGGCCCAAACCGTGGAGCGTGAGGAGAAGGAAATCTATACGAGACAGAATAAGTGAAATAATTAATTACTTCAGAAACCAAAATAATAAATTACTTTTCAAACATACTTGCAATGGATGACATTTAATAATTTAAAAATATATTTAATAATAACAATTAAATTTTTCACGTTAAATTTAATAAAACTATCTTCCGAGTTTTTCTTCATTTAAAAATGAAACGTTATCTTTCTCTTTATATAGGTATCGTAATGATTCACGTTATAAACCAGTACTAGAAAATGTAATGTATTCTGGATATAGAGGTTGTGTTCCGAAATTTTGAAGTTATCCATTTCGAAAATTTCGTCAATGCGATATTAGTTTGTATCCGACAAGCTTCCCAACAACAATAAACCACAATTAAATTATTTCACCGCACACATTAAAAACAAATACAATTTACTTTGCAGATACTCGTTAATTAAAAGCATTCTGGTGCCATTAAAAAACAATTGTTTTCCTCACCTGGGGTAGGCACCGTTTCTGTCGTAGTATGGCATATTGGGCAAAATATCGATTAATGGCAAAACATCGATATGGCATCGATTATTGCAAAACATCGATACCCTTTAATAAATATTCTGGTGCCATTAAAAACCAATTTTCTTCCTCACCTGGAGTAAGGACCGTTTCTGGCGTAATATGGCATATTTGCCAAAACATCGATTAATGGCAAAACATTGATAAGGCATCGATTATTGCAAAACATCGATACTCTTTAATTAAAAACATTCTGTTGCCATTAAAAACCAATTTTCTTCCTCACCTGGGGTAAGCACCGTTTCTGTCGTAGTACGGCATGTTGGGATCGAACCGATGGACGTTGAGGTAGCCGAAGTGCCTGGACATGAAGTCTTGCTCGGAGGCTGCAGGCACGGCCGCACCGTTCTTGTCGTGCTCCTCGAAGTTCCTGTTGGGTCCGTTGAGGTCGGGGGCCGGCTGCTGGTTGGGCTGCTGGTTGCCGCTGTCCACGGGCTGGCTGGTGGAAGCCTGCTGGTTCTGCATCAGCATCTGGGGGCCGAACAGGGACTGGTGCCACGAACGGCCGGACCGCTCACTTTGCTCCAATGGCTGGGCATCCGGGTCGGTTGTCCTTGCAGAACCAATACACCAGATGACCAGTAATCCCAGCTATTTAAAAACGGTGACATATTTAGCATTAAAAATAAATTAAAATACTTTGGTGGTTTTAATGATTGTCATTTGATCCAAATGTATTCACCACCAGCAAGCAATACATAGCAGCTGTATATGTAATGACATGTATATAGCAGATTCGCCATTACCTAGCTAGTGTGGACTACTCCAGATCGGTAACAAAATTTGAACCGAATAGGCGTAGAGGAATCATACACACTTTTTTGCCTTCCTCCTCTAACTCATTCATGCCTATCTCCTGTGTAGATATATGGTGGATTTGACTCAAATGCTACGTTAAATTTAAATTCACCTTTTTTTTTTTTTTTTTTTTTTTAATTCAACCACTTTATTTTTGTATTCATAAGCATTTTTTGATCAATTTTAAGCTTCGGGGAACAAGAAAATGAAACGTTAGTTATGGTAAATCAATAGAATTAATTAACACAAAATTTCGCAACAATTAAGGAATGATCGGAGTTCAGCATAGCTGGTCCCCTATTGAACACCTTGAAAAACTCTGAATTTACTACTGAATATAATCGTTTCAGTGATAATAGCGTTTGCTCCTCAGCACTTGAAAGTAACAATATTTTTTTAATTATCTGTTTATTTAGCTAAATTTAAATAAATAACTGTTGTTTTTAAAGAGATTAGGGTTAGTTTGTAATTTTTCTGTGTGTTTTTAACTCCGTTACTTTCGATTAGATAAGTTTTTTCATTATTTTTCCTTTCATATTTAGTTACCTTGAAATACGTATTTCTATTCTTTCTCGAGGAAATAAATAAGACAATTAAATGTACGTAATATCATTATACATTTAAAGATGAATGCGTAATTCATTCATTATAATGGATCTTTGTGGATTTTAAGTATTGATTTTTTATATTCTTCTTGCTGTAGTTTATACCTCTTCAACGCAATGATTATATTAAATTCATCACCACACAGTTTCATAGTGACAAGAAAAACATTGCAATTCCGAAAGCCATTGCTCCAACAATGAAATCTAGTCATGGAGAGCAAAGTTGGGGAAGGAGATATTGCCTTCTTGCGGTGGTTCTCAAACTATGGGGTGCAAACCCCAAGTAGGGTGAGGAACATATTCCAAGAGCCAGGCGATGTGTTTCCAAATGAAAGATAAATCAACTTAAATAAACAAATATTAACAATAAGTAATAGGGATAACATTTTAACGAACACAAACTTTAAAAGTGATAAATTTCAAATTTACTTATAGCTAGCTCCGATTTCTAAAGAATTCTTTTAAATAATTTCTTAAGATTATAACTAGATTTAATTTTTTTAATTGATATATTGAATACTAGCTGCTACAGAAATAATGTTTAGTCGTTCGTCTGCATTTTACATTCATTTTTAAGTACTATTGGATCAAGTCAGTCATAGTCAACAGTCAGTCTCTCTAAGGTGAGCACATGCATGCCTTTCCATATGCGCAGTACTCATTTTGAACAAACTTTTATGTGCAAGAATTGCTGCTACTGTTTTCATAAAAATTGGGGTTTTTTTTTTTTTTTTTTTTTACTGGATTTTAAGTCATACAATTTCTTTCGCCTTTTCTCGAAAACTATGTATGGTAGAGATATGGATCTTGAGGTACTTATGCACTCCGAAAAAGGTATTGCATGGTTTATGTAATGCAGAGTCAAATATCAAAACTGTGCCTTATTTAACAATGAAACAGTTCAAGAGGATGGAAGAGTTTTATTTCACGAAGGGAAAGGTGACAAAAATTTATCCGTGCCTTTTGGGAAGATACCTCGCGACACATCACTTGCACGTTTTATTGGGAAAAAAACACGTCCACTCAAACCTACGAGCCTTGTTACAAGTGAAGGTCTAGGATTCTTAAATTGTGGAATCGTTTTCGAGTGCCTCACACTTTTAATCTAAATCAATTGCCACTAATCATCAATGAAGATGGTTAGGTTGGTTACCCAAGGTGCATCACGGTATATTATTGCATCAGAAATGAGGATCACAGAATTAAACACTGCAAAAAAGAGTTATATCAAAGAATCTTAATGCATTTATCAAGCAGTGTCTTGTATCTGAAGACTTAGAAGAAATGTTAATCGAAGACCAAAGAGTTAACATTCTCTTTTCTTCAAATTTTGATTTCGTAACAAATTTAATCCTAAAACTTTGAAGACATACTGTGACTATATTATATGATAATGCAATGTAAGTCACAGCAAATCAGCTTTAAAAAACTTTCTGCTTAGTTGAATGGCACAAAGAAAAAAAAAATCTCGATCACATTCACTCGCATGGCTTTCTTGCTTGAGAATTCCACTCAATGCGGTTGGAAACTGATTTCATGGTCTGGATCATCTTAAGCACTGATATCACAACTCACACCTGAGCACCAGTTACACTCAGACGAGGACACCCTTTCTGCTGAGGCGTGGTTCCTAACCGAGTGTCTTACTAACTCAGATGATATTGTTTGGGGTTTATTCTGGCGGAAAGTTCGTGGAAGAAGTCATTCATTTCTGCAGACACCTTTTTCTTATACGTGTTATTTTAAAGCATGGCTTACAAATCACATAGGTGACAAATCAATGCTTTCTGTGGTGTTTGGGAGCTATGAAAGGAATTTTTATCCATTTCATCGTGTTTCGCTAAAACTTCCACGAACAATCGACAGATAGGAAACGGACTTTCAGAATGACTTTCAGGAATAACTGCACCGCATTTGAATGTCCTATGCGAGGACAATGGGAAAGACCTTTACTGATTCAATTCTTGGATCGTTGATAACGATGAATCGATCGATATGAAAACCCCATTGTGCTCACAATCTTTTCTCTCTGTCTTCTTGGCGCTGTGTTCGACCAAGGTTCAATCAGTTTTACCAACATTGGTGGACGGGCATCTTTCAGACTTATATGTCGAAAGTTCCTTCGACTAAACCCATCCATTGACCCAATTGTCCAGCTTCTCCCAAAGGATAGCATATTCTTATATCTACATTGGAGAATCAAGCTTAGATGGCATTAAATTCAAATGGAAATTTGTACTCGTTTTTTTACAAGGGACTACTAATGATATTGGGTGACCATGGATAATGATTAGCCATCTTGTGTACCTACCTAATGGGAATCAGGGCGACCTGGACTATGAATAGTTTAAAGCTGCACAAATATTTCAATAGTCCCTTAGGACAATATATTGACATAGTTATAGAGGAACCATTTCATGTCCTTTTTTTTCCAGAAAATTAGGTAAATGTTTTGTATGCCATATATATGATAGGTCGTTGCATTCTTCTAGCGTGAGTCGGAAATTAAGCACCTCCTCTCAGAACCACCCAGGGTTCGGATCGAACCTCAATATATGCTTTTCTACATGAATTATTTCACATATGGGATATATTTTCTCTACAAATGGCACATAAATACTTATCTTTGGAGTAAAATATAATGTGATTTGTAGTAATTTTTACTCATCATTTCAAGTATCTTTATATTTATTATTTATACAAAATAATATATATATACACTCAAGAGCCAAAACATTATGACCTCCCCTACATTTTGCAAATGAACTCGCCTGGATGACGTGAAGGCACGTGATCAGGTGGAAGTGGTATTTAACTAGTATTAAGTGGTGGTATTAATCCATGCCAAGGCTGGTTGAAGCTGTGTTGCACGCCAAAGGTGGGCCAACTCTTTATTGACAGGTGGTCATAATGTTTTGGCTCTTGATTATATATATATACAAATAAATAATAAATATATACTATATAATATACTGTAGTTCAGTGCCATAGGTTCCGGTTTCGAGTCCCTGTGGTGCCCTGGGTATTTGCATCCATTTAAACCGTATTTCCCGATCTAATTTGACTGACAGCAAAAAAACCCATCTCCTGTTTTGAAATCTGCCAGTAGACAGACAGCCTTGGTCCACCATAGGACAGTTGCGCCAATGAATAAGTAGGTATAATATGCATAGAGTAAATACAACACTGGGATGTTTATAAATGCAGATTTAAAATTGCACAAGACGGCAGCAATTCAACTGTTTTCATGTGATTGGAATTACATTTTGAGTGATGTAATTAAAATTTATTCGATTTCGTATCATTAATCAGCTCTCGCAATATTTTCAGAATTTTAAACGTACGCATCGAAATTGTCGGATGAGAGAAATTTTTTCAAACGTGAATAAAATTCGTTTTCCAGTCAACGAACTCGTGCGTGTTTGAAAAAGCTGAGTTTTTTAATACGGTTTTGTGCCATAATAATTAGTTTTTGTTTATAGGATGAATATCATCAACAATTATGCGTTAATTCTACTGATTAAATACTTAGTACTTAGTAAATTGAAGTTACAAAAAAATATTACATAATTCTTTGCTGTGTTAAAACTGATTTATATAATATAATCCTTTGTAAAATGAGTAATGTGGGCCTAATGCCGAAGTGACTAGCTCTCTATCGCTCAATACCGCAGGTTTC
Source organism: Caerostris darwini (assembly GCA_021605075.1). Classification (NCBI taxonomy): domain Eukaryota; kingdom Metazoa; phylum Arthropoda; class Arachnida; order Araneae; family Araneidae; genus Caerostris; species Caerostris darwini. Next base: position 506,819 of record BPLQ01013128.1, read on the forward strand.
TGGTTCGAGTCCCGGCGGTGCCATGGATGTTTATGGTGGTTCGAAATTCACTTTAAGCAAAGTCCCAGTCTAATATGACCATTGGCAGTAGGACTGACAATCCTACCCCATAAATAAAAGAAAGCATCTCCTGTCTCGAAATCTACCATTAGGCAGACGGCCTTAGCCCACCATGGGGTTGCTGCGCCAATGAAGAAGAAAAAGTAGCTTTGAAATAAACTTTGAAGTATTGTATCTTAAAAACCCTTGTTAACATAATGATTTCCTCGTGCAATTCAAGTCTGGAGAATGAAATCAATAAACGAATCATTTGATTGAAATCAAACCGTTCATCCTTGAATTTTCTATACGAATACGTTTTGTTTTAATCACCAATGTTAAAAAGTTAATATTATTGTTAAAAATAATTAAGATAGTAAATAAATTTCATTACAAAATCAAGTATAACTAATAATCATATATCCATAGACTCATCGTTTCAGAAAACGCGGACATAAAAATACTTGAACGTGACATGAGCCGTTCAATAGATACCTCCAACAGATTCGAATCTTAGTCGTCCTGCAAGCTGGTAAATCCCTCTCGGATATGAACGACTCAAACAGCCCTCCGTATTCGTAGCTTCTGAACATATTTCGCTTTGCAGAATGTGTTATTGTAGGATTTCCTGCAGTGAGGAATGATTTTTCCAGAGACTTTTGTTACATTTTAATCCTACTGTTATTTACCACACCTGTCTTTCCCGATTACATTTTAGCATTCAAACACAGATAATATGCTGTAACGAATGCTGTAATCCGGATGTTTTTGAATTCATAATTTGCAATCTGCTTATGGAATTTGCTACAGAGAGATTATAATAGGAAGTGAAATTTCATACAGATAAGTTCTTTACCATAATTTCCTATCAATTACAGAAGAATAACACAAAGTAATGAAAAGAAGGGTTCATTGTGGTGACAGAACTAGCGAGTTAAACTCCATATATTTCGCAGATAATAACGGGTTTGTTATTTTGCTGCACACAAAAAACTGGTGTTGTTTTTTTGTTCAGACTTTTTCCGGGTCATTTCCGATTTTATGTGCAATACGCATTCATGAAGTTAGCTTCTTTATGTGATTTTTTCCCCAAAATAAAAATCGACGGGAAACTGTTAGCCAAATACAAAAGTAATTCCAGATATTTTTCCGGTTATTTCGAATCCACTCGAACGTGACATGAACAGTTATGAACGTTGCATAAATGGTTACAAACCCGAAAGGGTAACTTTGGTTACTACGGGGCCAAAATTACTAAATTACTTTAAAATATTGAAATGTTACATGAGTTAATAAAAACAATTTTTTAAGGACGTTTTCTTGAGAAAAAAAATCTTCATTCCGCAGACTTGCAGACAAAAAAATAAATAAGAGTTGTAAAAAGTCTAACCTCTACGATCGATCAGTTTTATGTCAACAATTTTTGCTGATCTTCTTAAATGTTTTACAATATGGTCTTGATTTTATTTCTTAAGTTCAAGAGATATTTTAAAAATTCTCTTCATAAATCTCAATTTGACTCTATATTTATTTTTGTATCTTAAAGGGCTATGGAAAATATGTTCGCTTGATGTAGCCTATCAAAAAAAAAAAAGAATACAAAACATCATAATACTTATCATATCATGGAAAATATTTCTAAGCAAACTAATTGATATGACACTGTTTTCATATTTACCACAATATCCTACATTTAATTCTTATACTATACATAACAGCATCTGTCAAAAAAAATTCAATCTGCGATTATTATTATTATTATTATTTTTTTTTTTTGCAATTTTTTTAATCAATGAAAATTAGTTTCTAAAAATGGAGCCCGATGGCCGAGTGCCTACCGCTCAGTGCCGCAGATTTCGGGTTCGAGTCCCGAGAATTAGGCGTAGTGCTGACAACCCTAACCCGTATGCAAGTCAGCGTCGCGAAGTCAAGTCAGACTTCTACCTACGGATGCTCCAGCTCAACAGAAGCTGCTCCCCCCTTTCCCTTTTTCCATGGGACCACACGGTTTCTTGGAGTTTGTCTAGATGTTGCTGCCTACCAAGTGGGATGGATAAGAAACAACAGTTTCTAAAAATTAGACACCAAAGAACGTTTTCCTTCGGAAGATGTTACATGGATATTTGGAACTGATCAATTTAATGTGTGTCATTAAGATAAACTCAAAAACTGATGAGGTTAAACTCAAAACTGATGAGGTTTTTTAATTGATTCTTATATTCTCATACGAAGACTTTAGTTTATTTTAACTTTATTTCATTTCCTGGAATACATCGGGTAAATACTTTTTTTATTATATTTCTTTTATGAGTATATATAATTTATACAATTTTCGTCTCTTTTAATATCTGTATTTTACATTGTTTTGTGTTTTTAATTTTATTTTGGCATTAAAAAAACTTCTCTAAGACTGTACAATTTTATAATTTTTACATTGCGGCTTTCATTAAATTAATAGAGAGTTTTTGCATACCGTACGTTAGTTACCGTAGGACGTCCGTTAGCTTTTTCTCCCTAGCGCGCATGCTCAGTTTCCTATGAGCATGCGCGCTAGGGAGAAAAAGCTAACGGACGTCCTACGGTAACTAACGTACGGTATGCAAAAACTCTCTAATATTTTTCATTAATACTTTTCAAATATTTTTAATTTTAAGAAAATTATTTTATAAAATATCACTTTACTTTCACATAACATTTCTGAATTTTTTTTTTTTTTTTTTTTTTTTTTCGTTTCTATGATGTTTCAATAACATGGAATAAATTTTTACTAAGAAAAACTCCAAAAATGTATATATCTATCTATATATATATATATATATATCCTATTAATAAATGCAATATATATATTTAAATATATATATATATATATATATATTGCATTCGTTAATCAAGTGAATGAATATTAAAATACTTTCCAGAAATAATGAAACATCAAATATATTACATTCTAAAAAAATGTCCATGCAAAATTTCATCTCAAACAGCATCAAAAAAGTTTATACTTTAAAAGAATATGCCAATATGTATTACTAATAGTTAGTGTATTACTACTAATAGGTAGTGTATTTACTTTTACCACAAGCATATCAAAAGATTGGTAACCAATACAATTGCACAATATTTGAAAAAAAAAAAACAAAAAAAAAAGAATATAAACATACGAAACTTACCATTTTAAGCAAGAAAAATTTTTTAGAAACAAACGATAAACAAACTTTTTGGCTTAATTACATAATAATGAAAATGAATAAAAGCAGACTCTTTTTGTATTCTTCTCTTTTGTCTTTCATTTTATTTTGTTAACTTATTATTAAAAGCAATAATTTATATTAAAAATAATTAGAAATATTTTGTAATTTTTTTTTTTTTTTTTTTTTTTTTTTTTTTTTTTTTTTGCACCAGAAAAAAAATAAATTCAGAGAAAGGAAAAGAATTAACTTATTAATAAACACAGAAAAAATCTTGTCAGTTGAAAAAATCGTTTTCTTTTAACTTTATCTAATTCTGCTTTTGCAAGATTTGAAGTTTCCTTTTTACGTAAATAATAAGAAAATAATCATAAAATTTCTGTTAAATTCATCATCATTATACTATGATTCATCTGCATTTATTTCAATTTGCAAAATATCATTAAAAATAATCGATCATTAAATTCCTTCTATTAGCTCACACTCTCCCTATATATATCTTGTTCAAATTTTGAATCGTTCATAAAATACATTTTATTCATCCGCTCAAGTTCAAATAAGTTTTTTTTGAACTTGTAGTGGATGACACTGGATGCTAACACAGTTTTTTCAAATATTAATTCAGTAATTAAATTTAATGAATTAATTTTAGTTTTATATGGGAGAAATATTCATATATTCACCCTGCTCTTTCTTCTCATTTGCTCATCATTAATTAATTAATAATTAGTTAATAATCTCTTTTTTTCTCATAACTAATTATTAATTAATTAATGATTATTAATTAATTTATTCATTCAATTATCAATTATTTTTATTCATTTAATTATTAATTATTATTATTTTATTATCAAATATTTTTATTATTCATTTAATATATATTATTAAATTTTTAAAATAATGTGACTGCAAATTGGCAATAATATAAAAAATCGTCTGATTTTAATTTAGCTTATTTTTCTGGATATTATTATTCTTAATTTTTTACGTTTGAAATTTGAAACGATCGTGTTTGAGTATTCTTCGTAATGTATTCTATATTTTTTAATTTTAAATGATCAAAAAGTTTTTAATTAAATTTGAAATATAGCCTAATATATTTGCTTTTATTATTTTTATCGTAGGTATTTGCATTTATTATTTTGCTGTAACTTGAGATTACTGTTCTTTTTTTATTATTATTATTAGTATTAAATTCCTTCTATTAGCTCATACTCTCCCTATATGTATCTTGTTCAAATTTTCAATCGTTCATAAAACACTTTTTATTCAGCCACTCAAGTTCAAAAACATTTTTTTTTAACTTATAGTGGATGACACTTGATGTTAATACAATTTTTTTAAATATTAATTCATTAATTAAATTTAAATAATTAATTTTAGTTTTCTTTTAGATTTAAGTTGCATGTATCTACCAATAGATGGCGCCAGATAACTTAAAAAAATGAATGAAAATTATTTATAAAGGACTTCCTGCAATATAGTGAGAAAAAAAAGAAGGAATTGACTTTTAAATTTTTTTTATGTTACTTGTTTTTTCATTTCATTCCAAAGCAATTCATTACTTTCCCTATAAAATCCTTATTTCCCATATATATTTCTATTCCTATTTCCCTATATATTTCTATCCCTATTTCCAATATAATCCCTAAATCCCTATTTTTCTAAAGCATGGAAGACTTTGTGCCAACGATAACAGGGCAAAGGAATAAATAATTCAATTTCTAATAGATTGATATCCTATCCCTATATAATCCTATAAAATCCTAATATCCTTAAAATCCTATAATATCCTAACAATCCTTACTTTCCCTATTAATCCTATCCTACATTCTCCTAAATTCCTTCCTAATACATTCCCTATAATCCTTTTGAATAATAAGACGTTTATTATTGTAAATTCCCTCCACCCTATCTCTGGTTGAACTACAAAATTAAACAATATAAACTCGCAAAGATATCTTTTAACAAACAAAGCCATGGAAAACTTTGACGTTGAAGAATCTTGTAATCATGGAGATAAGTCTTCTAGTTTAGAATAGACTAAATACCAAAATGCTCAATTTCAATTACGCATTGAGAAAATTATTAAACAAAAAGTTTAAACAAATTTGAAACTATTCGCTCCAAAACGCAACAAGTTTTTAAAAGCTTCCGAATCATCTGTGATTTTTATATTTGGAAAAACCTCTGTAAATATGGATTTCCAGAAAGAGTTTTAATTTATTTATTACTTTATTCTACATTTATTTTTTCTCGTCCATTTAACAAAACGTGCTTATCTTTTCTTTTCACTTGTAATCCTTCCTATTATACTCAATAAAAAGACATTTTTAAGAGACAATTTTTTGTAGTTAATTTTAACTGAAATTTTCCAAGGAAAAAAATTCCGTAGATTATTTAAAGATTGACCTATTATTCATACCAAAACAAATCTAATTCTATTATTGGTAGTACAGTCCCAATATTATATTTATTTATTAAAATCTTCGAGCTATTTATATTAAAAGTGGAATTAAATAAATATTCTTTTATAAGTATTATTATAAATTTTCTAAATACTCATAATATTCTTGCGTAAAATTCTTTCTGTTTTAAGAAAATGCTTCAATTGAAACTAATTTTTCTCGATAAATTTATAAGTACCTAATTTTTTAAAATTTTCATCGGCATCAATAGCTCTTAATGAGTATTTTATTAACATCTTGGTTTCTTTTGATGAAGGAAAATGTTAAATGTAATTACCTAGCTGAAATCATAAATTAAAATTCAAAAGGAGTCCTTTTTAGATTTCCAACGAAGCAACATGCATTCTAATTTGTGCTTTTAGTGTATATACAAGATGGCGAAATTATATGATGAGACCTAAATAATATGCAATAAAAAATAAATAATTTGATGAAAGGATATTGCATTCATTTAATAAATATTGTATTATTCGGTTCGACTTTTGTAATCACCAAGAGCAAAAATTATTATTCAAATAATATCTTTTTTTTCGGATTTGTAACGATTGTTCTGATGGTTGTTGCTTTTTCGATTTGTTTCGATTCGGTCCTGACTGAAAATATTTTTTCACAAATGAATATCCATGCCTAACCCATAGATAAGCGGCGAGCTAGAGTGCATGAAGGCTCAGATTCGAATTCTTTGATGGCCTCGATTTCAGATCGTGTTTATAGAAGCGAGGTTTGGTTTGGTTTGCCCCTCTAAGGTCATTTTGTGCACACTTTAGTCTAATTAGACCGGGGCCTACAGTTTAACGTGGATTCCGAACCACTCACAAACATCCATGCCACTGCCAGGATTTGAACCTGAAGCCTGTGGTACTAAAGGCCAAAACGCTTCCCATTTGGTTATCAATCGCTAACCAATTGGCCACTTAAAAGAGAATTGAATCATTGGTGATTGTGAAAATGTATGTAATGTATCTCATATAACCAGACTGCCTGGTTGGTAGTTTTACGTTTTTTTTTGTACGACACGTAAATGCTGGGCATTACTTTAATCCTCAATGCTCATGGGGAAGGAGTGGAGCTATTTGTGTCATACATAAATAGAACGTGATGCCAGTCAGTGTCCAATAGAAAAAAGTATACTGGTCAAGAGACAAACTTTGAAGAGTGGTACAGTTTGATACATTTTTTGTATAGGAATATATGCTCGGAAGTGACGCATTGAGGAACGAACACTTTCAAACGAATTTCTCCCAATAGCCAGGTAAAATGTCGTCCAATGATACCATGACGAGTTTCAAGTCCTCTGGCTGGCAACTCGTCGATGCTCACTCTATTTTATTGTTACTCTGTATTTGCAACTGTGTTTTCATTTGCGAAACTCCAGTTGACTCAATTGAGGATCGCTTTGCTCGACTATCCATTCGGGCTGCAAGCGTGGAACAATTCGCCAGTGACTCCTTGGACGCTATTAAGCATGCACTATAGTTGGTGATAGCAATTTCAAGAGAAGCGCTTTGCAATGAGGTTGTGACTGAACAATGTTTTTCTTTTCATATATAAATTTTTGTGTTCCTGCCTCAACGCGTCACTTCCGAGCCTGTAAAATTATCGAAAAAAAATTAGTCTTCCTTTATGTTGTTCCCATAGCAATACCTCATCTCATTTGTTTGGTTTGTTGCTCTACGGTCATTGGTCATTTTGTTTGCATACTTTAGGCTAACTAGACCGAGACCTACAGTTTAAATAGGATTCCGAACCATTAACAAACATCCATGCCACCGCCTGGATTCGAATCTGAAGCCTGTGGTACCAAAGGCCAGAGCGCTCGCCAATTGGCCATCAGCCTTCTTTGACTTGTTGAGAGCACTATTAAAAGTGTTAATGAAATATTCATACAATATGTAATGAATTTTTGAAACAAATTTTGCCAGTGATTAATATCTTGATTTCCAATATAATTAATTGAAAGAAATGTAGATTCGTCATCAAAAATAGCACGCTATTGACAAAAACTCTTATCTCTTACTTTATAATAAATTAGGAAAACTTAAGAAGATTTAAACAATTTTTTTTATTAACCAGTACAGCGTCGTCTTGTATGTTTTCACCTCTCGTCAAAGTCTGAATATTTTTATTATTTTTTAGAGATTTATCATATTAATTTTTTAAATAAAATTGATATTGTAGGTCATGTCGTGCATCTCTTATGTAGTATAAGAAAACTAATTAAGTAAATATATTTAAAGTAATAAAAAATATTCCATCGTGCAATCATGCGTAACTTTAATCTATTGTGTTGCGCTCGGATATGTGATTGAAGAAAAAAGATGATAAAGTTAACTAATTTATCCAAGGATATTCCACGCTATATAAATCATTCACCCGTAAAAATTTTTTAATTTATTAAATAATCGTAAATATTTTCTATTTAAAGATAAAAATGAACTAACTTAACTATGTCTAAATGAACTAACTTAACTATGTCTTAACTACTAATATTAATTAAGTTATTTTAAATGAAACAAGAATCAACAAAAATTATCAAACAATGCTTATGATGAACACAAATTTTACTTAGAAGAAATTAAAAATTTATTAATAATTAACCCTTAATTAGCTTGAAATCCCCAACTTTAAATATAAAAATATTTTTAAAAAATCCTAATTTCTCACACAGCAACAAATTTAAGCTGTAGAGGTTTTTTTTTCATTAGATACTATAAAATCAAAAAGCTAAAATCAAATATTTCTTACTCTATCGATCTATCATACAAAAAAACTTTCTGTTTATGTTAAAATACGATTCTTTAAAGCAGGCTATTTATTCATTGCAAAATGGCCTGCAACGTTAAAGTGTTTGATTATTTTTGAAAAAATAAATAAATATTTGAAATTGGTTATTGTTAATATTTCGAAAAAAGACTTATTAGACTTATGCTTTAGCTTTATTTATAAATAAAAATATTCTGTATATTTTATTTTTATTTAAAAAATAATTGACTATTCATATAGTGCTAAATTTAATTAAGACCAAAGACGTGCATTTCACGGACCTTGATCATCGCAAAGATGAATAGAGTCATCAATGATTTCTTAAACAATTCCAGTAACTGATGGACATTCACAATAGAAGATTGGTAGATGGTATCATTAATTTATCTATACATAGTCAAATTATGACTGTACCAAATGAAAGGTGTATTAATACATTAAATAAGACATAATTTTTTATTGATTTAATGAAACTATTTCTGGCTATCATAAAACAGAATGGCATAAATACTTTAATCAAGTATGACGCCGAGCTGAAACCTACATTGAGCTGAACCATAAAAGCTGCAATGTTATTTAATTGTTTAAAGGATTCCCCCAACATTCTCGTACTTTGTAATTGTATCTTTTTTTGGAACACAACCAGTTAACTCGTTTGAAAATTAATTCATTAGTATTCTTCCATCTTGTATTATTCCAAGGGAAACTCGAATTCTTTCATGATATCGACAACAGTCATTCTATCGCAATTTTATTATAGTCGTTCTATAACAACCGATACTGATATTGAGATATTTACTGATAAACTAAATTTTTTTTCAGTACCCAAAAGATAGGCAAAGAGTTGCTTGTTATGACCTCTTGCATTTATTGATTTTTTTTTTCATGATCGCTTGCATTTTTTTGATGGTATGTGACGCTTTTTTTTTTCAAAATGACTCAAAATTATGACATTTGCAGTGATAAAAGCAACGATATATCGTAATTTGATCTCGAAAAAATCTGTCGTAATTATAGTTCAGATTCTAGTGTGCAACCCAAAAGACCAAATTTATACTTGAATTTCTATAATAAAATTAAATAAAACAGGATAACAAAAAAATTTTTGATCGTAATTCTATTTTCTATTTCAGTAAAAAAAAAATATTCAAAAACAAAACAGTACTTGAAGGAAAAAGATGAATTAATAACAAAGAAAAGCCAAACGACAATATTTTACTTAAAAAACTTACTTTAAAAAAAGGGAGAAGATAAATGATGGGCTACTCTAATTGATAGATAAAGATAACACTTACCACACACATTTTGCTCGTAGAGCTCCTCATGGTTAAATCCCGGAGTTGTCACTGGTCTGTCAAGATACGCCGCCGTGCACCCCAACCTTTTATATGGCGTCAACCGCTGACCATGCGTGACCACGAACCGTTCCTCTCCCACTCGTTCTTATTTATTTTGTGGTTTCGTGCATTTTTTTATCTCTCTCTCTCTCCCTCGTTTGACTTTTGGTGGCATTCCGCACCCTGTCCATTGCATAATCATTGTGAGGTGACGGTCGTTGTTCTCATCCCTTCCATAATCTCGCCCCCTTATTTTAAGAACTTTACTATAAAATAACCCACTCCTTATTTTCTTTAAATTAATGGTTTTAGTGGATTCTTAACCAAAAGTTCATGGACTTTGAAGTAAGAAAATTATAGTTGACTTTTAATTAAACATAATTTTAATTAAACATCATCTAATACATCTGATATAAATGTAGGCACCAAATTATAGCGGCCTGATGGCCAATTGGGTAACACTCTGGCCTTTGGTAATACAGGCTTCAGATTCGAATTCTGGTGGTGGCGGCATGGATATTTGTTAGGGGTTCAGAATCCATGTTAAACTGCAGGTCTCGGTCTAATTAGCAGAAACTGTGCACAAAACGACGGTAGAGCGACAAAACAAAGCGCCAATTATAAAAGTCACGAAGGTTTCTTTTTTATTTTAAAAATTGCGATTTGCATACGAAATAAAGAAAATATCAATCAAAATAGCAAGTTAAGAAGAAAGAAATTGGCTAAATTTAATTGAATTATATTCGTAGACTTCTTATTAAATTTAGTTTAAATTAAATATCCTCCAATCTTTCACATGTGAATGTAAATAATATATATAGATATATATATATATATATAGCAGTTATAGAATTTCTTTCATTCGTTGCAAATTGTAATTCTTAACGCACTTACAAATAAAAGACGAATTGAAATACCATTGTTTCTAAATCCAAAGTTCTTGGGCTTGGAAGAACGAATGTCCTCTCAGTCACTGACTTCTAATTAAATCTAGTATTAATTAGCGCTGTCTAATCCTTTTCATTCTATTTTCGTATGAATGTAGCCAATAAATTATAGCAATTTTATATTTTCTTTTATTCTTTCTAAATTGGGAATTTCTTCATCTACAAATGAAATAGAAAAATTGAATGCACCAATAGTCTGTAGGGTTAGCAGAAAAGAAAGTCATTACTCTCTCTGGCTTTTAATTAAATCTAGTATTAATTAGCGTTATCTGGTCCTTTTCACGTGAATGTAGGTGATAAATTATAGCAGTTTTATAATTTCTTTTATCCATTCTAAATTGAAAATTTCAGTATTTACAAAAACATTTATTAATCTTTTAACTAAACATCATCAACTAATCCATCTCATATGAATGTAGGAGGTGAATTATAGCATTTTTAGCTTTTTTTTATTCTTGTAAATCATGAGCTTCAACATTTACAATGGAAAAAAATGAAATCGTTTAACTGCATATTTCTATATGCAATTATTGTGTTGTATTTTCAATACAAATTTATTGTACTTTTCAGTATCCCATTACTATTTAATGTCTTAAACAGTAATGTTTAAAGAGTAGTGTTTAAAGAGTCCTTTCAAAACACTGAAGTTTCAAAAGGAAATTCAGATATGGATTGTATATTTAATCTAGAAAGCTTTATTAAAAGTATTAAAACGTTTTCTATTTCTATTCATTCAAGAGCTGAATCCTTTAGCTTTTTTTTTTCAATCCTTTAGTTCAAAAAATGTACCCAATGAGTTAAAAGCGGAAATTCTCTTAAACAACCTCGGATAGAGTGAAAATAATTTAATGCCTGAAGAAGACCTATGTAATTATGGTAAATTAAATAGCTATTATGCTAAAAGAGTTTCAACCGACAACATAGGAATGTTTGGATGGTTTTCGTAGAGCACAAAAACTGCCTTCAGAAAGTAACATACACTATACTACAAGACTGGATGCGTCTTTTGAGTATTATTATCAGTTGCGTAAATTAAATGATTTTAAGTCATTATGTAAGCTAATCGTTTCGGATAAAATTTGTTAGTTTACTGAATCGCAAATTGATGATTCATATTGGAGTAAAGCAGGGAGAATCCCATTTTAAACCTCAGCAGTTGGGATATGAGTGCGATATTTATTTGTCCTCAAAGGGTAAGATCAATCAATGAACTCATTAAAGTACAATGACGGAGTCATACGAGATGATCTATTTTCGATAATGATAAGCAAATATTGTTTATGCAAAGTAGCGTCTTAAAATTGGCTGGAGTGATCCGCTTCCAGCAGAGGGGAATAATGAATGGCATCAATTTCTGACTGCATAAACTATTACAGACAAATTGAATATTGAAAGAAAAATCTATATAGCGGAGGCTACAATGGTTGAACTTCATGGATTTGTTGATGCTTCAGAACGTTGCTCCGGAGCAACAAATCTACTACAAATCCAAAAGTACATCTGGACAGACCTTGGTGAATATAGTAGCAAGTAAATCACTGTTTGCTACTGTTAAAAACCTAACAATTCCCGGACTGGAACTGTGTGCGACGGTCTTGTTATCCAAGATAGTGAAGAAAGTCATCACTACCTTGAAATTTAAAGTAAATCCAGATAATCTTTGGAGTGATTCTGAGATCGGGCTCTTTTAGTTACAGAAAGCGCCAATGGATCTCAAAGCAGTTTTTCAAAATAAAGTGGCTACAATTCAAGTGTTTTCATCTGTTCAGCAGTGGCATCATATTTTATCGGCAGAATATCCAGCAGATATCTTATTTCACGGAGTGGACCCAGAAAGACTATTGAGTGCGATATTGTGGTCTAACGGCCGACAACCACTATGACTAACCAGCCGAAAACGTGACCACTATTCACAAGTTGTGGTGGAATAGCCCAGACTTTCAGTCCAGTTGAGTGATTCCAATTTCAAGTGAATGTGAGATATTTAATTAAGAATCTAAAAACTCTTGTAAAGAATTTGAAGATAAATTGCCTGTGTTTAAAATAATGCTAAAGAATTTTGTGTATAAACTAATTAATTTAAGTAATAATTATGTAACTGTTCTTCAGACTTTGAATTTTTTTCAGGTTTTTACACAATTTAAGGAATTCTTTGGCTAAGGTTTCAGAGCCCCTTGGAACTATAGAACTGGACATACCTGGAACGGAGGCATAAGTAATTAAGATGATCCAAGAACTGGAATTTACCTAGAAGATTTGAAACCTTCAAAGAAAGTGATGAGTGGAACTCAATAGAAAGTTTAAAAACCTAAATCCCTTCTTGGATTCAGATTGGATGTTACGTGTTATAAAAGGTATCCGGCAATTTTGCCCAAAAGTCATAAACTTAACTTTCCTTGTTATTGTATGTTTTCACAAAAAATATCTGCATATTGGTGCATCTGCATTACTAAGTAATGTTCGAAAGAAATTTTGGCCACCAATTGGTCGAACAACTTGTCGTAAGGTTGCGAACGAATGCATTATTTGTTTTAAAGCTAAGCCAATTATTTCGACTCAGTTAATGGGTAACTTACCTAGAGATATTATTCTTTATTATCCCTTTAACTGTTCTGGAGTGGACTTTTGGGATTCATTCACGGTTAAAATTAAAAATTCACGAAGAATTATTCTCCATAAGGTATACGTCTGTATATTTGCGCATTTTGTATTTAAGGCAGTGCACTTAGAGATTAGGTCGGATATGGCATCGAAGTCATTTATAGCCACTCAAAAGAGATTTATTGAACGCAGTAAGAATTGCATTAAATTGTACTCGAATAAACAAAGAATTTCATCTATGTTAACAAGAGGCTCCATGAATTAATTTAAAAAACTCGATGAAAAATTAGCTGGTTATTAATCTGCAGAAAATATAGAGTGCACCCACACACACAGAGTACACAGAGAGCACCCAAATTTGGAGGACTTTGGGAAGCCGAAATTAAGTCTTTTAAATATCTTTTTAAGAGAGTGGTAAGGGTAGCAAATATAATTTAACAAGTTTCTTCTCGTAGTTGTATAAATTAAAGGAATTATAAATTCTAGACCTCTCTATCCCGTGTCAGCTAATGAGGAAGATTTCTTAAGCGCCAACGCCAGAGTTAAGATTTCTTAAGATTAACGCCAGCTCATCTCTTAATAAACAGATCCGTTAATTCATGTATTGAAAAATTAAGAGACTAATTTAAAAGATAATATACGTAATAAAGGGCATAGGATAATTAAAATTGTGCAATTCATTGATATGGAGAAAGTGACACCGTAATTGTTTGAAAGAGTTACAGCAGAGCAGTAAATGGAGATTTTAAAAAGGCAATGTTAGCAATGGTGATTTATTATTGCTAATTGAGGACAATTTTCCAACTTATGAATTTTGAGTCTCATTGTTAATATATTTTATAGCGAGAATCGAAAGATGCTTGTGGTTCATGTGAAAACCCAGACTGGAGCCTTTAAAAGACCTGTCTCTAAAATTTGTATCTTGCCTGTGCCAGAGTGAATAATTTAAATTGGAATGGAGTTTGTTTATGTTAATAGTGTAATGTGTATAACTTTTTTTTATTTTTCTTCAATGTGTTTTAATGTGCAGATTGATTTTATTGTACCACAAGTTGTTGAATGTTTAGTTAAACATGTCAATGGGCGACGGTCTTTTGCAGCATGAATGTAAATGATTATTTACAAAAAATATGGAAATGTATACTGGCGCCAGAGAACTTATGACTTCCTCGTCTGCATGGGCGTGAACTTGCTTTAACAAGAAAAAAATGTAAAAAAGAAAGAGATTGCGTTTTTATTTTGGAATAAAAAGATTGTTATAGTCCAATGACAGTGTGTGTGTGTTCTACACTCATGTCCATAAATTAAGGATAATGAAGTTCAGGCAAAGAAAGAGACAGAAGCAAAACAAATTTGACTTATTTGTACAGTCTATTTATTAAACAAAAGGTAAAGAGCAAAAAAGATGCTATATGTTTGACATAATTAATAAAAATTGCGATTTTTACTCCCTGGAGCAAATTTCAAAAAAGAACCTATTTACAAAAAACAGTATAACATGGTTAGTATGATGGTTAATATGGAGTATGTCTCCCGGACGATGCAATACAGGCCTTACAACGCCTAGGCATGCTGAGTATCAAATTATCAATCTGATCTTGGGGAATATTACACCACTCATCAAGCAATGCCCTCCGAAGTTCCGGTTGACAGGTGGGAGGGGGTCGACGGGCTGCAATTCGTCGGCCAAGCATATCTCACACATGCTCTATTGGATTCAAGTCCGGTGAGTATGCTGGCCAATCCATACGGGTGATATCCTCCAATTGAAGGCATTCGTCTACAATGTTTGCACGGTGAGGACGGGCGTTGTCATCCATAAATAGAAATTCAGCACCCATGGCGCCCCGAAACAAACGTACATGTTGTTCCAGAATGACATCCCGATAGATGTGGCCTGTCATCGTTACACTCTGAACATGCAGGTCAGTTCTGGAACCAAGAATAATTCCTCTCCAAACGAGCCATCCTGCATGCTCTCTACTCCAGGTTAATCGCAGGCGACAGTGAGTTACGGTAAGTGGAACACATCTGACAGGCCTACGAGCATATAGACCAATGTGCCCTAAGCGTCTGTACACGGTCTGCCTTGAAACTGTCGTGCCGGTAGCTGAAGAGAGCTGACGAGACAGGTCTGATGCTGTGCTCCATCTGTTTCTTTTGGAAGTAACTGCTAAATACCGGTCCACATTCGGCATTGTAACTCGGGGGCGACCTGTGCTGTAACATCTACTCACATTACCATCATCTTGGAATCGTTGTCAAAGCCTGGAGATGATACTCTGAGCGATTCCAAGTTCCTCGGATACTTCCAGCTGGGTACGTCCACATTCCAGTCGTCCGATAATTCTACCACGTAAAAAATCATCCAAATGCTTCCTTTGTGCCATAACTATGCGGTTATTGCACTGAAAGGCTTTTAAAGCGCTTGTGAACAATTTTACTTCTTTGCCCCCATTCCTTATATACCCCTCTCTTACACTCTCGTCATTGTGACGTACTATCCGCGCCATCTGGTGGTTTCCTGTAATTTGCATATTCTTCTTCAAGATGTGTGTATTAATTCTACAGGTGAAATTTTTATTTTAAAGTTCAATTTCTGTGTGATTCTGAATTATCCTTAATTTATGGAAATGAGTGTATTTGGAGACCGTAATATTTTACAGGGAACACTACAAAATAATGTTAAAAATATCAGAAAAGATATAAGTAAAATTAATTTACTAATAAATTATAATATAATTACAAACTTTTGTAAACTGCGTTGTAACATTTTTCGTCATATGTCCAAACGATGCTGTAGAGTGAAACCTGTTTTTGTGCGGGGGTAGGGACCGTATAAAAAAATCTTGAAACTTCATTAGTAGCTATAAACTATATTGTTTGCAGCACATTTAAAAAATGTACACGATAAATAGTGACCGTATAAAAAGAAAATCCCCACGTAGAAAATATGTAAATCAAAATCTCACGATGTCGCACTACCTCGCATCTAATAATATTCGTGGCAATAGGATGATATAATATCAAGTGGGCAGTCTGTTGGATTTTTTTAAATTTGCATGTTATTTTCACAGCCATCTGTTGTTGTTTAAAATAGATTTTTTAATTACTTTTTATTCATAATATGCATTTGATGGAAATTTTTTATATACCACACACACACAAAAATTGAACATAAAAAATCGCGCCAAAAAGGACAACATAAAAACAGGTGTGATCGTATTTAAGATAATCAGGAAATAATCTGTAGCTTATCAAGAAATATTTTATTTTCGCTTGTTATTTGATATTGAATAAAAGGAAACCCAAACATGCAGAAATATGCTATCATGAAAAGATTCTAAGTGCATAGATTTTAAATTTATAAGGAATTTTTCATCCCTTCGAAGACTGTGTGTTCTAATGCAGCTGGCAATACTGAGACAGTTAATCTTTATGCCATAAGCAAGGGCTGCAGCGAAGTTATTCATTTAGCACTACCTAGGGGGCACGTGTAGCATGAAGATATGCTACAGGCGCGAGTATCACTACTACTAAGCACACACTAGACCGGGACGTACAGTTTAAAGTGGATTCCGAACCATTACAAACATTCATGGTAACGCCGGAACTCGATCTCGAAACATGTGGCACCAAGCTCCAGAGGGCTAGTCATTCGGTCATTAGGCCCTCCCATTGGATAATAATTTTGAAATAGAAATTCGAAGTTTGTATTCATCGAAACACTCATCCACTATATTCTTGTATTATTATTACTTTTTTTTCTCTTTTTCGTGAGTTGATTTAATTTTTAACTGTTTGAATTATATCGCGTCCTTCCTCTCAACCGACCACTCCCTCTATTTCAAGAAACCACTGCAATACGATATATATAAAAAAAAAGAGGATCTACTGATAAGGGCATTATTTTTTAAGAGACTGATTGTTGGGGGGTGGGAAAAGCGCGATTGTTGCGTTTCCACGGCAACTGCCTCTTACCGACTCGGGCATTGTGGAAACTCGATTGAAAATTCTCAATGTCGCCCGAAACAGCGCCCGACACGGCTCGCCGCAGAAAGCGGAGTGTGTCGCATCCGTATTCTTCACCGAAAGAGCTGTTTTTCGCATGACCTTACGCATAACCGCACAAGGTTCCGACGCTGGACTCAATACATAAAACATATGTAGGCTTACATGCACAGCTGAATGCATGGGAAACGATTCGCCCCGCTCCTACTGTTGGAACTGCTAGACTTTTTTTTATTAGAAAAAAAGAAAGAAGTATGGATGTCTTTGATTAATTGTAATTCAATATTATATCTTATTCTCCAAACTCCATTTTCCTTTAATACTCCAAAGACTCTTTTCAAGATTTTTCGTTAAAATGTCATCCTTATCTGATTGGTTCATTCTCAAACATTCACTTCCATACAAAACCATTGGTCCAACTAATGTCTTGTACAGTTGTATCTTTGTTTTGCTGCTCAGGTATTTCGATTTAAACTGGTTTCACATAATAGCATCTGTTAACCATATACATTCGATTCTTAATTTCACTGTTTATATAATTATTGTTTTTTTTTTTAAATTGGACCCAAATATTCAAATTGTTCAATTTTCTGAAAGACATAATCATTTATTTTCAGTTGTTTTCAGATTTGGGCGTCTGTTTGTGATTGTTATGAAGTTAGTTTCTTCTTCATTTACAGTCACACCAATGTTTTTGCTGTTGATTCTAGGATAAAAAATCATTCAATAAAGAGTTATTTGCTCTCAATTATAAAAAATGAAGAATAAAAAATGATTCAATTATTGCCACCTTAGTTCATCCCAGGATACTAATGTCATCCGCGAAAGTTAACAATTGTATTGACTTTGTGAATTTTTTTTTTTCTAATGCAGCTGGCAAACAGACATGGACGTCTTAGATGCCTTAAGGCAAGCGCTGCACAGACGTTACTCACTTTGCATTACCCAGGGGGCGCGTGTAATTTGATGGTAAGCTACGGACGCGGAGTAACAATGCCCCCG
Source organism: Caerostris darwini (assembly GCA_021605075.1). Taxonomy (NCBI): domain Eukaryota; kingdom Metazoa; phylum Arthropoda; class Arachnida; order Araneae; family Araneidae; genus Caerostris; species Caerostris darwini. The sequence continues at coordinate 525,175 of BPLQ01013128.1, forward strand.
CAACGCTCTACGATCCTATTAGGACCGGGACCTACGGTTTAAAGTGGATTCCGAACCACTACAACACCCATGGGCAAAGCCGGGATTTGAACCCGATACCTGTGGTACCGAACGCCAGAGCGCTAGCCATTCGGCCCTCAGCAGGCCCCACTTTGTGAAATTTGTTTTATGTATTTGTATGGCTGAATTTTTTATTTTCTTTCCAAGAGCGATATTAAACAACTGAAAAGAAAGGTAATCACAACAAAATACATCTGTCCTTTACAGTACAAAATACAGTCCTTTTTCAGTACAAAATACATCTGATATTTTGCTCTACATTTTATTCTACTAAGGGCCATCTTTATCAGGTTCACCAATTTCTCGGGTATTCCCAACTTCTGAATCGCTTTAATTTCTCCCTATAGATACTATCTAAGGGTACCAAAATCAATGAAAAGGTGGTAAATATGTATACCGTATTCTTTTGTCTTTTCAAGTATATGTATAATGCTATGTATTTGGTCAGTATCAGATTGACCATTTTGGGAATCCACACTGATATTCTCAATTTATTTTATCTGTATAAACTGCTAGTCTTTCTTCTAGGATGTTTGAGAATATCTTATATGCAGTGTTCAATAGAGTAATTCCCCTATAGTTATTGCTTTCTAACTTGTCTCCTTTTTTGTATATTGGGCATTTGGATCCATAAGTCCAATCTGTAGTATTGTCTTTAATACATTAACAATATATGCCACCTTAAATTTTCAGAAAGATACATCAGTAATTATTTGATATATTATGTTTGGCGTGCAGAATTTATGACAAAAATTCAATTTTTCAGAAAATACATTTAAAGCATTCCCTTATGTTTTTCTAAAATAATTCATAGTTTAATTTACTTAAAATATCACCATAAAAATAAGACAGATTCTCTTTCATTTCAAAATTATAACCTCTGTTTGTTTCTAGATACTCATAATTTGTAACTCATACTGTTTTTGAAATATTGATGCATTCTTCATCAACGGCAACTTAGTAATGCAAGTAGTAAAACTACTACTTGCATATACAAGTACTAACAATACAAGTACCAAAACTACTTTATAATTCATCGAGTATATAAAAATACTTCCCAAAGACAGAATAATAATAATACTTCTCTACTTTTTTACTTTAATAAGAATACTTTTAATAAGAAATCTTCTCAAAAACATGAAAAAATACAAAAATTAATAATTTTTCAATTAAATACAGCAGTATTAAAACAATCCAAAAAATAAAATTTTATTTTAACGATTCAGTCTGCTAAAGCGGTATAGTCAACTGCTATTAGAGTGGAGAGTCTAGTACTGCCATGTAGGCAGCAAAACTTAAAATCTTTTGGCGGGATCTTTGCCCTACAAGCATTTGAAAATGACACCAACAAGGGAACCATAATTGAAGTTTTAATTGAACTTTTTTAAAATATTTTTACATAGTTTTTTTGTTTGTTTTTTTACACAAAAATAGCTAATATGTAATTTAAATGTTAAATTAGTAAAATTAAGTTGTATTTTTATTGTTTGTATTTAGTTCAGTTGAAAAAAATAAGCTCTATACTATTTTTCTGTGTCCTCTACAGTGGATTGTGGCTCATTATATTCTCAAAATTGCATACTAAAAAATTTTTGTTTTCAACAAGAAGTAGCAGAGTTATTTGCTCTCATCACAATGTTATGATCCAAACTGAAGTCTGTTATATTAAAAAAAAGTTTTTTTTTTCTTTGAAAATACTCTATTTTGTAATTTATTTTAGAAGATTTATAATAAGATTACGATTAGTTAAAAAAAATAAATGCAATGAACATGGTTTGGATATCAAGCGGATAGTTCCATAACCTTTCGGACAACCAAACAGTGAAACACTTAAAAATTCATTGTATGCATTTAATCTAAATCTGAACAAATAATCAATGCTAATGGTAACGTGTGCAGCTAACGTGCAGGAAAATTCAACTTCGAATCAACTGACATAGAAACTGTTCTTGTCTACTTCAAATTTCCATTAGTTATGATTCTTTTAGAAGTATCCAATATGGAAATTTTAAAATAAAATATATTTTTATTTCACGTGAACTTAACTACAAGAATACGGTATTGACACATTTCGTCTGCAAATTTTTTACAATTATTTTTTTAAACTCAATTTCAAAAAACTTGGCAAATAATAATAGATATCATTTAGTATTAAGACTCAACATGCTTTTATCTGTTAACAAAACTGACTCCGTTAAAGTCATTGCTTTCAAAAACGAGGAGGTTATTAAATTGACTACCTTATGTTAGTTTTCCAGTGAGTTTTTCTATAAGATTCATAAATGCAAAGCAGCTATCTCTTAAATTAATAATTGTTTACTTAATTGGTTAAATAAGAGGAATATGAATTCTTCATAATTTGAAAAGGATAGCCTTATTTCGAGTAAATAACCTTGAACTGCAGTGTACTGGAAAACTCCCATAATTGGCATCTGGTGGTCCACTCCTTATGTGACATGAACTAGTTATCTGAATTTTTAGATGAACCACCCTCTATTCTCAAAATATCTGACATCCGGTACAAAAGAAAATGTCATTCTTTCATCGCCCATCACTTGTCTATTCATAGTATATATAATAATTTTACGACGAAATGATTCTCATCAATACATTCATTAATTATTCATGTTTATTTTACAAACAAAAGATTTCCATAAATTAATAATAAAAAAATCTTACATCATTTTTATTGACCATTTTAAACCGAATTTTTCACATTTGTCACAGTTTAATGTGAGCTTTTTATTGCTATTTTATGATTTTTTTTCCGCTTTATTTATTCCGGGAAGTCGTATATTGTGACGGATTAAATTTCAATCTTTCGGAGCTCTTCCAACGTTTGTGTGGTGAAATTTATAAGCAAATATGTAGCAAACTATGGATTACGGAAGTTGCGTAATTTAATGCCTGTAATCCACTGATTATAAGTTAAAAGGCCCCCTGTGCACCAACCGTCTGTGGGCTAATCGCGATATACATAAAAGGAATAAGAGGCCCACCGATGTACAACAACAATGAAAAAAGGGTTTAAATTAATAAATCATTATAATACTGATCTAGATATTTGTTTATCCATTAAATATAAGATTATAAAACTATTTTTTTAAGTTGTTTCATTTAGAATCAGATATTTTGGAATTTGAAGTTAAATCTTTCTTTTTCATTCATGTTTTACTTTATCAGTTAAAGAATTTTTAAATTTGTTTACCTCACTCTAATTTGAGCGAATATAAATCATAAATACATCCCTTTTCTTACCATATTCCTAATAAACATGTAACTTCTTTCACTATCTTAAAATTAGAATGCAAATTTACAAATTTATTATGAACTCAAAATACTCTTGAAAATTGAAAATTTTTATGCTAGCGCAAGATCTTTTTTGAAATCTAATAATAATAAAAAATAAATAAATAAATAAAAAATAAATAAAATAAATAAATAAATATATATATATATATATATAGTTTGATATTGATGCCTATATAACTATATAATATAGGGCAATTTTAAAATAAAATACATTTTTATTTCACGTGAACTTACCTACAAAATGTCGGTATTGACATGCTCCGCCTGCAAAATTTTAAGATTATTTTTTTAAACCCAATTTCAAAAAACTTAAAATCCCGTTCATTAATCTATAAATTCATTGATAATCAAATTCCGGCTTGACTTATCAAAAGTATTTTTTTATTTAAATAAAATGTTATTTTGTTAAAAATAATTTAACCATTTATTTGTTGTACGAAATTTGTTTCAAGGCCTGGCAATTCAACTTTCCAGTTTTCTTTGATCCCGCTCAAGGTCAGATAATTGTATAACATGAAACCAACTATTCAGTATTGCTTTCTAATCGTAAGAGTTGTTGCCCCAAAATATATATAGTTCGTTCTGATTGTTAATTAAGTATGTATTTGTATATTTTTGACTGAAATTTATCATTTCTCTCCTATGGCGTTTGGCGCTAAGGCGTTTGGTACCACAGGTTCGAATTTTGATGGTAGCCTGGATGTTTGTTAGTGGTTCGAAATCTACGTTAAACTTAGGTATAGGTCTAATTAGCCAAACCAAATGAAACTTCAGAAGAAACAACCTATATCTTATGAAGAATTCACCCAATTTGTGCATCAGAAATCTTTTCTGTTGTATGTAGAAACATAAAAATGAAGTCCTATTACTTTAATTAATCCTAAAACGCAATTTTATGCGGAAAAAATTGAATTCAAGGCTTATAGGTTGTGTGTGCAGTTGTAGAGTTTGTTTTTACTACTTTTTTAATCCTGATGCATAGCTAAATCAAGTAGTAACTCGACATATTTTCGAGGCCTTGCCTGATTCATAATCAGACATTCAAATGATATTTTTGCATATTTTTATACCTCACGTGCGCAAGACCTTTGCTCCAGACACCAAAGCTTCTGACATTTGGACGAACGGGCGAAAAAATTCTCGGCTGCACGCGAGTTCACCATTTTGGTGTCACTGTCACATGACACCAAAAAAATTTTCAAATCCGACACCCTAGGAACTCGTAAACTATTCGTCACCATTTTATTAACAGTGTTATTTTGCTGCTCCACTTCTCGTTTTAAAGCCAAAAAATTCGAATCGAATCCTAACAAAAGAACACCTGAAAAAAAAGAATGTTTTTTTTCTTTTTTTCGTGATGTTAGAAATATTTCCTTTGTATCGAATCATACTCGGCCCCCAATACTGAACATCAGTGTACTCTTCTATGACCTGAAACTGAATAAAAATCAGGAAACTTAGTTTCCGCTCGTATGTTGAGAAGGAAAAAAGCGAAAAACAAAACCACAAAGTTCGAGCTCAATCACTTCCTATACTTTTATGTTAGTACAAATGAATTGCATTACAGCCATTTTGGAGTTCTTTGTGATAGAAATGATTCTGTTGATGATTGTTGAAGCGTTAAGCTTAAAAGTTAGCTTGTGAGCTCTAATTCCCAACTAATAGCTGTTATTGTATCAATTACCATTGCTGTATTAAATGTTTCTGAATTAATAGGATTGTTAATTCTTCGAACAAAGATGGATGACAGAAAGTTTTACTCTTTGCGTCTTTGTAACAAATTTCAACCATTTTCATTTTCGTATTATTAATATCATTACAAATTTCTCTAGCAGCAACATTTTATTATTTAACCTAGATGTGGTTCGATTTTTATCCAAGAAATATTTTTAATTGCGACATATCTAATTCTTTGGAAATTTTTTTTTTAAGAGTTACAATTATAAGAATTTTTTTTACAAAACCTTCTAATAATATATTCTTTTTACAAGGGCCTGATGGCCGAGTGGCTAGCGCTCTGGCGCTCGGTAACACAGGTATCGGGTTCAAATCCAGGCTGTGCCATGGGCGTTTGTAGTGGTAACGGAATCCATTTTTAACCGTGGGCCCCGATCCTAATAGGATCGTAGAGAGTTGCTGGTTGCATTGTTACTTCGCGTCCGTGGCTTATCTTCAAGTTACACGCGCCCCCTGGGTAGTGCAAACTGAGTAACGTCGGTACAGCCCTTATGGCATAAAGGATCACGGAAGATTAATATTTCTAATTTTGTTTCAATTTTTAAAACAGAATCGTTTACTTATATAGTATTCTTTTTCTTGTTGAGGAAAAAATTGCAATACAATTTACTTCATTATTTAGTGTTTTTGTCATTCTGATTCTACAATTCATATTCTTGAAAAGCATATAAATCGGATGTTTCTCACATTTGGGATTTGATTTGCTTTTTTTTTTCTTTTTATCTTCAATCAATATTTCTTTTCATATTTAAATCCAAGAATGTCAGACGTCGACAAAGTGTATGCATGAGACAGAACATTTGAATGCATTTTCATGGTCCGAGAGCAACCGAGACGCGTTGCCATAGTAACACATAAAAGCCAGAAATTATCGCTTTTTTAGCATAACAGTGCTATTCGCTCTTCGCCTTTGAAATATAGATTCAGCGTTTAAACATTATTATTCCGTGAATGTTTTTAAAAAATACCTTATTTTTATTCGCAGAAAATGTTTGCCTAGATTCTAAAAAGTGCCGCTCTAACACAGAGTTTTTCAATTACCTTTTCTTATAATTTCAACCATATTCCGAACTAAAGTACCTTCAGAGAGCGACATTAACTCGCCTGTGTGGTGTTCTCATCTCTAAAAGTGATCACTTTCCTTTAAGAAGTTCTCTAATCAAGCGTGAAGATAGAAAAACAATGTGTAATGATTTGCATTGGAAAATACTGTATAAAATTAAACAGATGATTTATGATAAAAAATTTTTTATCTAATGCCGCTAGCAATACATAGATAGTTATCTTTATGCTATAAGCAAGCGCTGCACCGCTATTACTAATTTAGCACTACCCTGGGGGCACGTGTGGTTTGAAGATATGCTACGGACGCGAGTAACACTACCCCCATAACGCTCTAAGATCGTAACCTACCGTTTAAAGTGGATTCCGAAACATTACAATCATCTATGACACCGCCGGGACTCGAACCTGAAACCTGTGGTACCGCGAGCTAGCCACTCAGCCATCAGGCCCTTGATTTATATTAAAGCGAAAAAATATTATCGCGAATTATTTATATTTATTAAGCCAAATATTTTATTTAATTTTAAACTGATAAGTATAAAAAGATTTTATCACAGTTTGATAGTTATTTTTAAACCAACTTACAAAAGAGATTTCTTCCTAAAAATCAATTTTTTTTTCCATCAAATACATTAAGGAAGTTGAAAAAAAAAAAAAGATTTACTAGTTATGAAGAAATCGTGAACATGTATAAGAATATCGGGAAATTTAAAACCTGCAGTTTTGTAAGTAATATATCTAGTAACAAATACTACAATACATGCACAGTCTAATCCCTTAGAAACCGTGAATATTTATGCAAATATTGGTTATGGGCGTGGTTGTAATAAATCTGTCCATAAGTTGGGTGACATATAATCAAAATGTCAGTACTAGTACAATGTCCACATCACTGGGTGAGAAACGAAGCAGAATACAGAAAACAACAGACCTTTCACAGAATGGAAAAGGAGAATTCGGGAACAACAATTGCTTTTGAAAAAACTTGCTGGGTTCTCGGTAGCTTCGATTTCAAAGGTTTTTAAAAGTTAAAAACAGAACTCACCTTTCTTGCCCGTGAGTATAAAATGTTTAATCCGGATCGTGATTGGCGTATCCTTAGATTTATCCTAACTACAACAACAGCAAAAAAAAATATCGATATGCTGAAACTAACAGAAGACTTTAGCAATATTTCATCTAAATGGGCAAAGAATTACATAAAGAAATGCTAAAGAACTAACAGGGAAACTCTTAATTAATGAACAACTCGCTAGATTCCGCTTATTGTAGAAGAGATCTCCAAAATACGATCCACAGACCAAATATAAGTAATAGCTTGGTATTACTTATATTTGGTATATTTGGTAAGTATTCTGGCATCTTATTCAGCCTGCTATTTTTAATAATACAAAATAGTAATTAGGAATATTTTTTATTCTCCTTGTAATACACAACTACAGTGGTTGCAATGAGTTTTGTAATGAATAAAAGGGCTTTTCATTACTTCAACTATAAGCAAAGTTAGGCCTCACGTGTAGTATTTTCAAATATCAGAATTAGTTCAATAAGCTTGTATATTTTACCAATTTCTTCTAAATATTTTGATGATTACAAATATTTAATTAAAGTGTAATTTCATATGTTACTAATCAGTATACTGTATATAACAAAAAAATAATGGTTAATATCATTGAAACGATTTGTTGAAAAACTCTATTGCTAAATATTTTTTTAAAATTTTCATATGCGAACATGATATTATCTTGATATGAAGTCCGTGGTATTAACACACACATAAAAATGAAGGTAACAAAAAGTATTAATATTGATAAGTTACCGGAGCGTAAAGAAGTAATGAGTTCAATTCTTTTATACCCAGTTTTACGTATTCTTTATTATTAAAAAAAAGTGTTCGCAAGTAATAACTAAAATTCTTCCAGCGGATTTCATTTTTTTTTTTAAGCATCTCAACACACCTAAATATAGCTTACGAATTTGAATGACTCAGAAAAAAAACTAATAATAATAAATAATTTCATCTTAAGATGAAATTATTTGTATTATTCTTATTATCTTAAATAAGAATACTAACCCTTATCCGAAATATTATTTTTTAAAAATGCAAGCGATTAAGTGTTGCAAAATTTTTGGCAAACATTGTGGTTCATTTTTGTGTACATACATGTAATTGCAAACTGATATTGTAACAAATGTGTTTTATTTTGGAGCATATGCTTCAATAAAAATGTTAAATTTTAATCAAATTGATCATTTTTTATTCAAAGTATTCATATTAAAACTGTGTATCATATTAAAACTGTGTAAAAGTTTTTACCTGCCAAATATTTTACAAAATCAAAAAATGGCGTTCAAATAAGAAGTTTGGAGACATCTGACTTAATAGTGTTGTTAAGAAAGACATAACTGGACATCTGAATATAAGAAAAAAAACCAATGTGATCAGAAATATATTACACTTTATTTTGAATTGGATGAAATCATAGTTTTGTTCAAAATTCTGCTGTAATTCTTGCAGAGCAACACGGGAGTTTTCCACACTTTCCACGGTCATTTTCCTTTCAATTTAAGGAAATAATATTAATGATCGAGAGTTTTTGCATAACGTTTTTTTATCGTTAACGTTTTTGCATATCGATATTTTTCTTCCTAGCGCACATGCTCATAGGAAACATTGTACCTATCGCGCATGCGTATTTGTTATATTGCACTACTGAGCTATTCCTATGAGCATGCGCGCTAGGAAGAAAAGAATATCGGACGATAAAAAAACGTTATGCAAAAACTCTTTAATAATAAATAAATAAAAACCCTTTACTCAATAGTAAATGGCTATTTACTGTTGTTTTTAAAACCATACGATAAGTATATCTATCTTAATATTCACTTTTATTATCCTGAATTACAGTAGAACCTCTGTAAGTCGAACTTCAAGGAGACGCCAAATAATTCGAGTTATAGAGATTTCGACTTATGGAGGATTTCGACTTACGCAGATTTTGTAAGGAAATATTCGACTTATAGAGGTTTAGATTCTTTCTGACTTATTTTGAGCTATAGAGGTAATTAGTTTCAAATGTTCGAGTTGTAAAAGTTGTAAAATCAAACATTGCTAATGTTCGAGATACAGAGGCCCAATTTTTTTTTTTTTTTTTTCGAGTTACGGAGGGGAAAATATACACCAAAATGGCTTGTGGAGATTGACTCATTATTTCGACTTATAGAGAGTCGAAATTTCGAGTCATGGAGGTTTTGGGGCTTGAAGGGAAGGGAACAAATAATTTTTTCGAGTTGTGAAGGTTTTCGACGTATCGGGGTTCGACTTAAGGAGGTTCTACTGTATATAAGATATATTAACTATCATTATATATAACATTATAACCTCATAATCATAACTATTTTATGTTATTTATTACGATGTGGAATTGTTTCCCTATATCAAATATACCTCTTGGCGGAAATAATATGACATTTGATATTAGAATAAGCTTATTAAAAGTTGCCCAAAAAATATAATTTATTCGTGTCGAATAGGTTAATTATATAAGGAGTCCTCCTTATTCCCCTCTCTCCCTTAGGTAAAAATAATTTCTAAATAATTTTTAAATAATTAATATTTTCTTCATAACTTTTATAATTAAATATTTTAATTATGCTATTAAATTATAATTTTATTTTAAAATATAATTAAATAAATTATAAAATATAATTAAATTAACTAAAAATAAATATAATAAATTATAATTTTATTTTATTATTATAATTTTAATTAAATAGTCTTTTTTATGTTCCTTTTTCTCTTCTTTTTTTATTGATTTGGGGATATACAGAAAAAAATTCTGTTAATTATTTGTACTTCCTTATGACACGCAAATATGGGGGGCAGTTAACCTTAAAAATCCTCCCGGAAATTTGTTACGATGCGCAATTGTGTCCCTATATCAAATATGCCTTTTGGCTGGAATATGAAATTTGACATTTTAATAACCTTATTCAAAGTTACTCACAAAATAAAATGTCTTATCTGCTAATTATATAAGTGATCCTCAATTTTTAATCCTCTCTCTCTCCTTTAGGTTTTTTTTATAACTTTTATAACTAAATATTTTTAATTATGTTACGAAATTAAATAGTCTTTTTTATGTTCCCGTCTTTTTTTTTTTTTTTTTTTTTTTTTTTTTTTTTTTTTTTTTTTTTGTGAATTTGGAAATAAACAGAAAAAATTTCTGTTAATTATCTATACTTCCGTACGGCATGCAAATATGGGGAGCAGTTACTCTGAAAATCCTCCATGAAATTTGTTACGATGCGGAGTTGTTTCCCTCTATCAAATATGCTTTTTGACTGGAATAATATGAAATTCGATATTGTAACGGTCTTGTTCAAAGTTAGACACAAAATAAGTTTTAGTCATGTTTAATTGATTAATTATATAAGGGGTCCTCTATTCTACTCTTACAACTTGGAGAAACAAACAAGAAAAGGAGGAGAAACAAACAACAAGAAATCATATAAATATTAAATTTTTAATAATTAAATATTTGAAATTATGTTACGTAATTAAATAGTCTTTTTTTGTGAATTTCGTTATAAACCGAAAAAATATCTGTTAATATCTACACTTCACACGACACTCAAATTTGGCTGCAGTTACCCCTAAAATGCCTCCCGGAAAACGATGTCTTTCTCTCATCGACCCTCGGTAAGAGGTTCCTGGTATACATAAATGGAATAGGGGACACAACCATGTTCTACAAATTAAAAAAAAAAAAAAAACGAACATATGATTTTGGTGTTTTTTGGAAAGTAATTCAATTAATCGGCCTAGCAAAATTTCAGATAAACAGCATTTTTACTTTGAAAGAACAACTTTAATGGCTGAAAATTAAACCATGCATCATGTTAACGAATAGTTCAGATAGCATCAACCTGATTTCTAATATTTCCTCTGGATGGCACAAAGACCAAGATTTAACCTTATAGAATCCTTATTTAAAATAAAACAGTCTCTGCCACCATTCATTTTACAGTATCTTACGATATATACGGGGCCTAATGGCAGAGTATACACTGAAGTGACAAAAGTCATGGGATACCTCTTAATATCGTGTCGGCCCTCCTTTCGCCCGGCGAAGTGCAGCAACTCGACGTGGCATGGACTCAACAAGATCGTTGGAAGTCTTCTGCAGGAATATTGAGCCATGCTGTCTCGATAGACGTCCATAATTGTGAAAGCGTTGATGGTGCAGGATTTTGGGCACGAACAGACCTCTCGATGATGTCCCATAAATGCTCGATGGGATTCATGTCGGGCGATCTAGGTGGCCAGATCATTCGTTGGAATTGTCCAGAATGTTCTTCAAACCAATCGCGAACAGTTGTGGCCCGGTGACATGGCGCATTGTCATCCATAAAAATCCCATCTTTGTTTGGGTACATGAAGTCCATGAATGGCTGCAAGTGATCTCCAAGTAGCTGAACATAAGCATTTCCAGTCAATGTTCGGTCCAGTCGCACCAGAGGACCAAGTCCATGCCATGAAAAAACACCCCACACCATTACGGAGCCACCACCAGCTTGAACAGTGCCTTGCTGACAGTTTGGGTCCATGGCTTCGTGGGGTCTGCGCCACACTCGAACCCTACCATCAGCTCTTACCAACTGAAATCGTGACTCATCGGACCAGGCCACGGTTTTCCATTCATCTAGGGACCAACCGATATGCTCACGTGCCCACGAGAGTCGCTGCAAGCGATGTCGTTCTGTCAGTAAAGGCACTCGAGTCGGTCTTCTGCTGGAATAGCCCAAGAAAGCCAAATTTCTCCGCACAGTTCTAACAGACAAGTCTCTTGTACGTCCCACATTGATTTCTGCGGTTATTTGACGCAGTGTTGCTTGTCTGTTAGAATTTTCGACTCTTTGCAGACGTCGCCGGTCTCAGTCGTTAAGTGCAGGCGGTCGACCACTGCGCTGTCCATGGTGGGATGTTATGCCGGAAATTTCATACTCTCGGCGCACTCTTGACACAGTGGATCTGGGAATGTTGAATTCCCTAACGATTTCCGAAATGGCATGACCCATGCGTCTAGCTCCAACTAACATTCCGCGTTCAAAGTCTGTTAATTCCCGTCGTGCGGTCATCATCACGTCAAAACCTCTTCACATGAATAACTTGAACAGAAATGAAAGCTCTGCGAAAACACTGCGCATTTATAGCTGTTCTACGCGATGCTACTGCCATCTGAAAATTTGCATATTGCTATCCCATGACTTTTGTCACTTCATTGTATATCGTAATAGACTCCAGCGCTCGGTGCCACAGGTTTCGGGTTCGAATCCTGGAGGGGGCATAAATGTTTGTAATGGTTTGGAATCCACTTTAATCAGCAGGGGCCGGTCTAAAATGACTGTTAGGCGTAGGGCTAACAACCCAATCTACCCTGTAAAAAGGAAGCATCTCTTGTCTCGAAATTTGCCAGTGGACAGACGGCCTTGGCCCATCATGTTGCTGTTGCGATGATGATAATATATGTATAACCAACCAATGCGTGACATCCTTTGAAATTGAGTGCATTCCATAACCTTCTATAATGTATAGCACTTAAAAAGACAACCAGTAAAAAAATTGTCCTGTGAGTTCTGGCAAGGTTTTTAGGTTTTTCACCTTTTAAAAGAATTACGAAAAATCGTGTAAATGAACGTATAAATGAAAAGTGTGTAAATGAACATTCTACTCTGTATATAATGTTCATTTATACGTTTGTGTCTCACTGTCTCTCTATGTATATAAAGAAACACAGGTAAGTTCAAAATTTTTATCTTACTTCCAATTAAAATTTATATAGAAAATATAAATTAAACCTTTTTAATTAATTGAAAACTTTTTTTTTTAAAAGAAACATGTTTATCTCGTGGATGGCCTATTGGCAAGGTGCTCAGTTAGAATAGGGAATAAATTCGAATCCTTTCTAGGCGTGCATTACAACCATGAGTTTCTGAAAATATTAAACTCGACGGAGATTGTAACAACTTATAGGAGTGTCTCGCATCTGTATTCAGGCAACTTCATGGGAGTTTTTGAGGTATACCTTTTCGGGATACGCAAATGCGAGAAGGTTACCCCTGAAAAGCGTCATCGATGACGTCATTTCTCTATGGATGGTCTGTTTGGATGCACCATTGAGTTGTTCGGATATACAAATGGAAGAATCCCTACATCCATGTATAAATTAGTAGGAGATATTGAACATAAGATTTTTTTTTGTCTACTTTTGCATTGGACGCGACAAGAAAAATTTTCCACGCTTTTTCTTTCTTTGGAGACTGGACGCTTTCTGTTAAATGACCCGGAGAAAAAAATATTCAATTAAAAGAAGAAACAATTTATAAACTTATGCTACATAAACTTTTTAAAAGTATGCTAATTTACATTGAGTATTTCGAAAAATTTTTTAGCATCTGATCTTTCATTCATTTGCATGTTTCTTATCCCACTTGGTCGACGGCAACATCTAGACCAAGTCCAAGAACCCGTGTGGCCTCACGGAAGGAGTGAGGCAGCATCTGTTGCCATGGAGCTCCTGTAGGTAGAAGAAGGGAAGGGCTGTGGTATCCGAAATAATTTTTATGGGGGAGCAACCTCCCGCATTGGCGTATTATACGGAAGAAAACTCTCACCAGGTAATCCGACTGACGAGGCAAGGTGCTAATCATCACAAACACTACCGAGTTTGTGTCCACTTATAACAAAGCCGCCAGTGAATTGAACCTCCGCTCATCAGCGGCGCGCGTTGCCACTGAATCACGAGTCTTTTGTTCGTAAATTTGGGAAATGTTTGTAGAGATTTCAAATTCAAATAATACTTTTCCATGGAATTTCTGATGATTTTCATTACCTTTTTATGCTTGTCAGTGATGTAAAGGGGGAAGTGTACAATATTTCTTTTCAAGAAAAAATTTGGAAGTTATTATTAAAGTAGGGTTAATTTAAAATCATTTAGCGTTACCAATACCTGTGTTTAAATTATTTATTACAGACTGAATTTAATATAACATTAACATTTTTTAAATAGTTTTAGATAAAACGAAAAACATTTTATGTGTAAAAAAATTAATGAAGATTTATAACAAAAGGCTTGTAAATATCAATACTGAACGATTACAATACTCAACTATACTAATAATCTTTACAATTCTATCCTCCTTTGATTAAAGACCTCGATTCTTTTTTGATAACAAAGGGTAAATGTAATAATATTCGATACATTTATTTGTTACATTAAAGTTATATTGATACATTAAAGTTATCGACCTCCTAAGTATTAAAAAAAATAATAATAAAACACTCATACAAATTTCTGTTTTTTGCTATAGTTGATGCTACTTATCTCGAAATAGATAAAAATATTTAATTGGGCAAAACTGGAAAAATTATAAACAAAATTACTTATTAAAAAAAAATTCCGAAGTTAATCGAAAATGTTTTTTTCTTTAAGTAATAGTTCTCATCTCCGAATTTGACATTTCGTGGACAGCAATACTCTGTCGAGCGGAAACACAAATTCTGTCCGGAGATGATTTTTACGGGTTTGTTGAACCTGGTATTAAAAAAAGAAAAAAAAAATGGCATCATCTCGGAAACACTCGATTTCCGCTCCCAGGGAGGGGTTAACGGTTCCTTTGTTTCCTGCTTTTGGCAGTGAAAACTCTTTGGGAAAGAGAATTTCTATTTAGGTTTTATGCATGGTAATGAAAGTCGTTGAGTCAAAAACCTCATTTGTTAATTTGTAAAGCAGAAAAAAAAATTTCATGGCTAACAAAATAGCATTGTTTTTTGTGGTATAGAAAAACCCGCTTTTAACAAAATAAATAAAATGTTTTAAAATAATAGAGCATTATAAAAACTAAAAAAGCTATGAAATAAGGCACATTTTTTTCTAATGCAGCTGGTAAAATACAATAAACAGTTATCTTTTATGCTATGCAAAGGCTGCACTGACGTTACTCACTTAGCACTACCTAGGGGGTGCGTGTAGCTTGAAGATAAGTTACGGACGCAGAGTAACAATATCCCCGCAACGCTCTACGATCATACTATTAGACGGGGACCTACGGTTTAAAGTGGATTCCGAACCACTACAAGCATCCATGGCACCGCCGGGGCTCGAACCCTGAGGTATCGTGCGCCAGTCACTCAGCCATCAGGCCCCTAACGTGAGACACATTATATTGATGTTAATGTCGGGTGATTTAAGACTTTGAAAAAAAATAACTATTTGGCAGATATTCCATTAGACCATTGGTTCTTAAAATAAAGATCCCGATAGGAAAGTCCCGAAAAGAATCTGGAAAATTGCTCTTTTAACTTTTTTTTTTTTACTTTCACGCTGAAATTAGCTTTTTATACTTGTTATTAATGTTTTCCTTTTTTAATTTTTTTTCTCCATTGTTGCTAAGTACTACAATTATTTTTATTCAATGTTTAGTTCTTGTGACTAGTAGCACATATTTTTTCAAAGGTGATTTATTACATTTATATTATAAAATGTAAACTTCATATAATATTGCTTTTATATCGTTTCGCATATCGATGATGAGAATCGCAGGAAATTTTTTAATTGGAAAGGGAGTCGTCAATCAAAACAAATTTAATGTTAGACAATGCAAGCAGATTTAGTGTCAGCTAGGGTGCATGAATATCGAAGGGGTTGCTGCACTGGGTCCCCATTTTTAGGGGGACAAGGGATGTCAAATAATAAGTTCACATCCTTCATGATCCCAACAAAAGGACTTTTCTGCTTGTAATTGACAATTCATATGAGTAATAGGTCACCAATCAAAGTATGGGCAAATATTGCACACAGGTGCTGGCAACATTAGTTGCTACAAGGAGCTCACCGGCAGAATGAAGTTTAGGAAAGCCAATGTGCAAAAATGTATGGCCATATCGGATGACTATGAGACAGGCGTAAACTGCCATAATGGCATCACTGCCTGCCATCCAACATGCTACAAAGGCAAAAGACTAGTATTATAGTTACTATTGTGAAGTACCTGGGGAATCCATTTACAGAATTTCTTCCATACCACTCTTATACTTTTCATGATCTCACAGCTCTTGATTTAGGAGGGGTTACGCTCATAGAAGGAATGTCTTTAACCCCCATAACATCGACAATGTGGTCTAGAGTGGTATCGTATCTCATCCTAATGGCTTCCAGCAGCGATTAATAATATTTCATTCTTGAAGCAAGTAACAATCAAATCCATAAATAAAGGTGTCAGAACCAGAGACTTTGATTGGTTAAACAAATAGCCTTTGTCTAACAGCCATTACCCGTTCAACATCTCTTAAAACAATCATTGCAAGTCATTCTCTAGACAACTTTTAACAGTTCAACAATATGTTACATCCTAAGGCCGTTTGGCCACTTTTCGTAGTACGACATTCTAGCACCATAGTGTTTAGGGGATTATAGTCCTTGTTGCTTCGCATCCCTATATACTCCTTCGATTCAAATCAAATTCTAGCACCATTTTCGAAAAAGAAAATATCATGCTCATACGGTTCGTGTATCTTTGAATTTTCTCCATACTGATGATACTCTTTCTCAGAAAGCAAGGTCATTAGATCTTTTGTCCAAGTCTTGCCGATTCCTGCATATACGATTATCATCTGCTTTGAAGTAAGATTCAATCCTGAACATAATCGATGTCAATTTTCTAGAGGACATGATAATTTCATATAAGGACCATTTTCTGCAGCTTAAAATGTCGCAGATATAGAGCAAAAATTCAGAAACATCAGGTAGAATGTATCGCAGAATAAAATTATGAATTTTCAATACTCCCGACTTAAACATATATAAACATCATCGTAATAGCCAGAGAAGATTTTAACAATTGCTGCTTTAGAATATTAGACGTACAATTGCTAGGAATTCTTGGGTCCTAAAGCCTTGAATTTTTAAGCACTACATTTATAAGTTTCTCGATATTCCTAAATTTTTTTTTTTTAAATGATGCAAATAATTACCGATGCAGCAGAAGCATGATGTTCAAAAACATGCTTACTTTTAGAATTTATTATAATCAAACATATAAATTTCTAATAAAAGAAGCAAAAATAAAATGAATTTAAATGTAACGAAATTATAAGGATAGAAAATAAACACACTTACAAAAAAATATATATTTATTAAAACATTAGATTTAAAATGTACAAAAAAAAATAATTTTTTTATTATTGAGTAGAAAAATGCAAAAAAGATTGTGCTAATAATTGCAGTGATGGCATACTCTTGTAAACTTTCCACAGAGAGCATTGTAGACTAGGAACAACTGAGGTAACTTTCAGGATGTGGTTAACACTGCGATGTTTACTCAGGAGTAATGCAACTTTCATTTACGGGTCCAAATTGCTGTATTTAACAGCAGAAATACCATTCCTAAATGGCAAAGAGAAATCTGCTTAATTCAAGCAATACTTAAAAAAATAAATGTAAAAAATTTGATATTTGCCAATAGGATGGTAAAAAGGTTTGAATCTGCAAATGGTATTCAATCTCGACTTAAGTGATAATGAGCGAGATAGAGAGGTATGAGATAAATTATAAATAAAGAGGATTTTGATTCCCCAATTTTTTTTTTGCCTAAAATTCTTAAAATTACTAAGTTTTTAAGTTTAGAATTTTAAGAAAACTGAAGAATGGTGTTACTTTTATTTTATGATTTGGGACTTTTATGACGAGTGCTTCTGATGAACACATATTTTAGAGCCCTTATGATTAGAACTTACTTTAAAACCTTACTAACAGCTTGGTATCTATGCCATGGATGAGACACAATAACTAATTTTGGGCTATTTGGTCCAAATTAAGATAGCACATTTTTAGATGTCATACAATAGGCCCACAATGGATAACAGCAAATCTGCAACTATTGTTAATTATGACTTCAGCATTTAAAATCAACAGCACATTAAATCTTAAGGGTATAAGTAAACAGAGGCTATGAGATCATAGAAATGATTTCATAAATTCGTAGAGAACTTAGAATTTCCTTGAAGCTAATATTTCGGAGTGAATTTACTCATTAAGAACATTTAATTAGTTATAATAAAACAATTTGTTTTAATGAGGTTAATGTCCATGTTATCTTGTAGGCAGATAAGTAAATTAAGTCATAAATCTTGGAGGTAAACATAACAAAAGTTTGTCAAGTGCATAATGTGCATGTTAAAAAAAGGAAGTGCATATACAAAAAAAGTTTTTCAAAATCATATTTATAAGCATATAACAAAGACAGAAAGGCTGAAGTATTATTGTTCTGCTAATGAAATGAAAGCAATGATTTATATATATGTATATATTTCATTTAAAATAAAAATTTTTAATGAATTTACAAAATATTATATAAAATACTTAATAAAATATATACTATTAAATGATATTGATGTTAACTTAAATAATCAAAAGAAAATTTTAATTTCTTTATATACTAATTATTTAAAATTGAATAAACATGATGTCCTTTGCAAGCCATGAAAAAGTGAGTAATTTACCAGAATATTCTATTATATTTGAAATTATAGCAAACTAATTAAAATACATTATTGCATTATATGATTTCAATATGGAAAAAAGAAAAAATTCTTAGAAAAAATTATGTTTATAATCATTAAAGCTTTAAGCACCTTATTTTACAATTCTGGTTTAGATACTGCATTAGTAATAAAATAAATAACTGTTCAACTAAGACATATTTTAAATTAAAAATGGGAATTTCTTTGAAAAATTGACATGTAAGTGCTAGATTAATTAGGCTTCTCAAAAAATAAAAGTAACCAAATCATATTTAAAAACAGTACAGGTATTTATTTAATATTATGATAGAAAAACAGGATAAAGCTACTATTACAGGATAAATCACACAATGTGAATTCTATTTAAAATTTATTACAGGATATATTAAATATGTAAATATACTATTACAGGAAAAATTAAATATTAAATTGTACTAAAAATTAAAATAATACCTAGTACAGACTTAAAAAAAAGGAAAGTCATCACAGAAAATAAAATATATTCATAAGTGCAACAGTGGAAAAAGAAATCATACATTTAATTTTTCCTTCAATTAGGCTTTTGGAATAATCACTTCACTACAAGTAAAAATTATCTTAAAATTTATTTCAAGTTTTTCTATAAATTAAACTTTTACAGATTATTCCAATACAAATGTTTTGAAAAGAATTTAAAAATTGTTGCTGAAAGCCAGATTCCTTTGATAAAAAGAATTAAGTCACATTTTCAATACACACAATAGGACGAACATTTTTAAGTGTGAATGTCAAAACACATTTCATCAATTCAATCATACTTATATTCACATCAAAATGAGAAATTTAAAGATTAAATTTTATTCTCAAAAAAGAAAAACATATATAATCTTTTGTAACAAAAAATTACACTCAGAAAACTAACTCAAAATGAAAAAAAAAATCTAAATTTTAAAATGAAATTAAAACAATCCTTTCAATAATGCAATTATAAATATTAAATCATCTGGAATTATTGGAAAATGTTTACTTTTGTTTTTCTAGAATATAACTCAAAACAGCAAATGGATTGAATAAATAAAGGAATGTAACTAAAAATGGGTCAAATCAATATGATTTGTTCAAATAACATAAATCAGTACATACATTTCATTTTTAAAAGTTTCAAACTAGTAAAACAAAATGGGAAGTGTTAGATTTGACAACTACCTGCATTTAAATTAATAGTCATATAAGATATGTAGATCATTGGCATTAAGTAATACTGGGCTAAAAAACAATAATACTCCCTATCCATATGTGCACTGAATAATCAATTGTAATTTAGCATTTAAAATATTAAAATAATTAATATTTAATTAAATTATATAAAAAGTAGTTAATAAAATCATATTTGCATTTTAATTCAAACTGAAATAATTTTATAAATGTCATATTATATTTTATTCTTTGAAAATTCATGGAATCATGACAAAAACAAAATTTCAAACTGCAAAAATTAAATGTAAAAAAGAACATACTTTCCATTCTAATCAAAAATCAAATTTTAATATTCAGTTGGATCTCAATGTGATCACAAACAGCAATTGATGTATTACACAGAATACTGTTTTTTTTTATAAAAAATACTGAAGAAGTACTAGAACCAAAAAGCAGAATAAAACTTAACAATGCAACATGAATATCAAACACAAATTGAGCAAGTATACACAAATCTTTGATACAGATCATTAAACTGATAATAGATCATCTTAAAATGCAAAATCTTGTTCGTATTTAATGATAGTCCCCCGCCCCCAAAAAGAAACCTTTTAAAATTTACTTTATAACAATGTAAATTTATCAAAAAAAGTTTTTGGAGATAAATTCCAGCTTTTAAAAATGGATCAAGGAATTAAAATGGGTTTATTTCCAAAAGAAAATCAATTTGGCAGTATTTCACAATTCCAATTTATTATATAACTTAATTATTTTCAAAAAATACACTGGTACCCAAAACATAACAGTTAAACTTGATTAGCAAATGGGAAAATTGTCAGTTTCATTCTGATAGTAAATCAAACAAACAATGTAAATAATTTATTAATTCTAAATATATGTTTAAAAACAATATCACACATAAAAGAGGATCTGAATACATAAGCTCTTGAACATAAACAAAGTTGTTCAATAATTCTTGTATCAAATACACTTTAAAAAGAAAGTCACAGTCAGATCTTTATAAAATATATATCACTTAATATAATTTGTAGTAAATATAGAAAACATCAAGTGGTCAAATGCAAGGATTCAAAAATTTAATTCTTGTAATAAATTAATCCATTGTAATTTAAAAAAAAAATAAATGCAAATATTTTTGAGATTTTAAAGACATTAAAAGGTTTGTTTATGGAATAGATTTCAATACATAGGCATAAGATGATAGGCATACTTCTCCTGTCTGCGAGAATAAATCCTCCATAAAGCATAAATACTCATGGTTACTATAATAACTGCTGTCAGTATAAAAAACCAACCAATGGTTACTTCTGTTAAAGAAAAAAATAATAATAATTAGAAACTAATTTAAATATTAAAGTAAAATTCAAAAATTAAGAATTACTATTCATTATAATTAAAACTTACCATGACATTCACTAATTCTAGTTTGCTGCCATAATAAAATAATGGCTAGATTTTGTAATACGCTTAACTTGTTTGGTAAATTTAAAACAGGCATTAAGAAAATAGAAAAGACAAATTTTAATTTTTATATTTATAATCCAGATGTATATACTATAATTATATTGCAAGAATTGAATATGACTTACTAGTTTTATATGTGTTTCTAAAACTTCTCAAAAAAACAAAACATTCTTGTGTTGAAAAGAGAAAATATTGTTATCTGCACGCATACACATGTGAAATCCACCATTAGATGGCACTACAAGGTTTGTGATATTTGACGCTAGATGATGGTGCATCAAAAAAAAAAAAGTTTGAAGGACGAATTTCAAAAAGGATACTGATCAATGCAGTTAACTGAATCTAACAAGATGTACCATGCGAGATTATTATCTGGATTATTGTTATTATAATTGTTTAAATTAATTAAAAGATTATATTAGGGATGGGAAGAGGTTAGGTCAATCAGAGCTTCATACATGTTCCATATATCTTTTGGAAGCCATGTCATATTTTTAATAAAATTATATAAAATAGCTAATATTTATTTAAACCTTATTAAAAATCAAATAAATAATAATATGAATTTAAAAAAATATTGCCAAATATGTTATGAAATAAATACAATTAAAAAATACTAAAAAACGCAAAATTTAATAATTATAAATTCAATCGATTTAATTTTGATAATTTCTTAAAATTTGATATGTAATTTGTTAAGCCTGGTTGAAGAAATTTTTTAGGATGCTGATTAATTAATACAAACCACATTAACATTACATTAAATCCACATTTTTTGGTTCATCATCCTACCAAATCATTAGAGTAAAATTCAATTATTGTTATGAAGTGAAGAAAGTGGGACAATAAAGAGTTCAGGCTTAACAATTGTTTTTAGTTTTCTATTTGTTCAAATCCACAGCCTATAATTGTTATTTTCTTTCTATTTTGTTATTTTCTTTCTAAAACAAAACCCACTCTTTTGTGCGATTTGCCATTAAAATGATTTTTAAAAGTTTCAAAATATTTTTATAAAGATGAAACTATTTGATAAAAAAAAATAAAATAAAAACAAAGAACTAACTTTTTTCTTTGATTTTTTCAACAAAGGACATTTCTAACTGACATTCCTCATTCCAATCACCTGGCATTAAAGGACTAGTATAATTAATAAAATATTCTAAGGAGCAGAATTCGGAGCAGCCTTCCAAAATGAGCACATGGGGAGGATCAATTTTCTCTTCTGGCTTTGAAGAATTCTGATACAGCATACGCACTGCTCTATCTCCATTTGGCATTTCATGGAGTTCAAAAATCAGAGAAGCACAGTAAGGTGGTGCAATCATGTTGAAAAGATTCAAAGCATCCAAAACCACAGCTACATTTGTGTCATGCTAAAATGTAAAATAATAGTTAGTGTATTTTAAAAAGTAAAATGAGAGTTAATCAACTCAGTAAAGTAAAATGAGAATTTTTTGCACTTAAAAAATAAAATGTGGAAAATTACAAAAATTGCTACATTAATAGCTAATATGCTAAATTAAAAAAATTTCAATATGAAATGGTTGCAGTTTAGTAGCTAAGCCTGCTCTTCGGGCAGTCAGCCCATATCATTCTGTACTACCCCTATTCAACACCTTCAATTTTTTTCCCTAAACCATTGAATTGAGGGTATTTAAGAATTATAAACATCGCTTATAAAAATACATCTATCCCCCCATTAAATGTAGGGAAATAAGGGGTGGAAATCAGGTGAAAGAGCGAGAATCTCCGATTTTTAAAAGAAGCCTTGGCCATAATCTAAACATAGCATGTGTTAAATTTGGTTGAAAACTGAATTTGTTTGATTGTGTTCAGATTGAAAACTGAATTTGTATAAAGCATAAATACACTTATAAGATAGCAGATATGGCCTAGTTGCCTGATTACAGAAAATAAAACCTTTTTTAGTTTTGGCAAATTTTATTAAGATAAAATATATGAGTAGAATTAAAGATTATAGCTGTGCATGCCAAATTTCATAACTCCAAGTTGAAAATTGTGAACTGGTATAATGAACAAACAAACAGAATTTCAATTTTATACATAAATATTTAACACTTACAGCAGAATAAAGTTGAAACTTCATATCTGGAATGCTTCCTTCCAGTTTTTCATTCATCTTTTGAATGATTCTTTGTAGAAGGGGACCTAAATAAGAAATGAAATTTAATAAGATTTTTTAAAATATTTACTAATTAGTTAAAAACATTATTTAAATAAAATGTACTAAGAATAAATACTATGAAATATTTTCAAAAATCTACATATTTTTAGTATCTATAAAGCTTTTTAGTAATATATCCAAAATTTTTGCAAACCAATTAAGTAATGAAATAAGGCACATGCAACTTTATAAAAATATTATTTTGTTATTTTAACATTTAAAATTTATAATTTATATAATGAGTTTTATATTTTTAAAATAAAATAATAAATTTTTGATTCAAGGAAATATAATTAGAAAATTGTTTTGCAATTAAAAGAAATATTAAGATTTTTTCACATCTATTCAATCTCAACTTACCAGCACGTAATCGATGAAGTAGAGGTGAATTAAAACTCCAGAAGAAAGACAGATTAGATATATTTGTGAGTTCATCCCAATAAGGCTCTACCCAAGTGGGCACAGTAAGATTGTATTTTTTCTACAAAAATAATAATAAATTAATTAATTAATAAAAAACTAAAAATAAATACATAAACATTTCTAGCGAATTATTTCTTTCAAATGAAAAAAAATATTAAAATTGGAACACCCTCAAGGTAGTCCATATATTTCAAAAAAATATTATAAGAATATTGCAATTTTAAATAAAAAAGAAACATTGAAAAAAATAGTATAAAAAATTTAGTAATTTATATATTTTGATATGTTAAATTTAAATAAAGGATTTAGATATAATAGCACAAATATATATTAAATAGCATGCAAGAAATAAATATTTGTATTTTTAATTTATATTTTTTTCTTCACTTAAATTAATATCATAAAGATTAAGAAGTATCAATGACACACTGATAGCACAAATATCATAAAGCACAAAAGCGAAATCCTTGGAACAATCATATCCACAACAATTGAAAAATCAGAATGTACAAATATTTTGTGAATAAATATTTAAATATAAGTATGGGCCTCCGCAGCACACGCCTGGTTAATGCACCTATGCTGACTGCTGTTCATCGACGACGAAGGCTAGAATTTGCACGCCAGTACCGAAACTGGACGTCCACAGAGTGGTGACAGGTGGCTTTTCCCGATGAATCATGTTTTATGCTCCATCGGACAGATAGACGTTGGCATATACGGCATAAAATGTCTGAATGCAAACATCCTGCAACAATTGCCGGAAGGATCCAAGCTGGAGGAGGGAATGTTTTCTGGAGCTGGGAGTGGTTTGGGGAATGTTTTCCTGCCATTCACTGGGTGCACTCATCATTGTGGAAGGCACAATGGATCAGCACAAGTACGCATCTGTCCTTGCGGACCATGTCCACCCTTACACGCTAATTATTTTTCCTCAGAATGATGACATCTACCAGCAGGACAATGCGAGGTGTCATACAGCTCGCAGTGTATGTGTGTGGTTCGAAGAGCACCAGGATGAATTTACCGTACTCCCCTGGCCCGAAAACTTACCGGATTTAAACCCAATCGAGAATCTGTGGGACCCCCTCGATCGGATTGTTTGCGCCATGGAACCTCAACCACGTAATCTAGCGCAGCTGGCCACGGCACTGGAGTCGGCATGGCTCAACATCCCAGTGAACATCTTCAGAAACCTAATTGACTCTCTTTTTGCACATCTCACAGCGGTCTGCTCAGCCAAAGATGGTTATTCTGGCTTTTGACAGGTGGGCGCATTAATGTGACTGGACTGTGTATATTTATAAAGAGAAAACTGAGCTGTTTTTTTTCAATATTCACGAAGTAACTGATGTAAAAAACAAGGCAGCATTTAGATGCTGTCCTTCACAAGTAATCACAAGAATTCCATTTTTGAATAATTTGCAAGACAATATTAACAGAAAAAAAAATCCCACACAAAAACAAATAATTACAGACACTTTGTCATTAAATCATATAAATATAATATAATTTCAAATACATTTTCATTTACAATTCTGTGTGCCTATTGTGTTTCCCATTAAAAGTTAATCTTGTATTAAATTATATATTTAAATGCATTCATATTGTGATGCAGAGATTCATTTAGTTTTAATTTTCAGTAACAGAAATTTAAATTCTGATATACTCATGATTAAAAATTAAAATAATAATAATTTTACAATAATTTCCTTAGCACTATTCTGTTTATTTAAGAATTGAAATAGTATTATATGGAATTTTTGGATATATTGAATTGTAAATCATTTTAAAAATTTTTTAATTAATAATGATTACTTGTAAATCTAAACTACTGAATGCTTAATATTAAACAATCATTGGATTTTGTAATGCATTTATTTTACCTCAATTTTTAAAACATCATGAAGATAAGAAGCTTCAGTCCAATTTGCAATAGGATCACCACTGAAGAATGTTAAATTTTTTAACATTCCCTAAAAAAAGACCAAATTAAGAAAATAACTGCTAAATTTAATCTAAATCTCATTTATCTTAAATCAAATTTTTGTTCTCTTAACTATTTAAATGAAAAGTCAGTTTATATATTTTGTTTTCATAATCATATAGATTTGAAAAAAAATTAGTACATTACTTATTTCAAATTGATAAATAAAATCATAGTTCAGTGCTTAATACAACATTTAAGCTTAATATAGCATTTTATAACCAGAGTAAAATTTTATTTTAAAATTAAAATTTTGAAAAATAGCAAATCTTCATTTATAAAGCTATTAAAATAAAATTTAAGAAACAATATATAACATATTGTTGACTTCTAAAGAACATAGAAAAAAAATTTAAAATAAAAATGAATTATTTTTATATAAATTAATTAAAACTAAATGCACAAAATGAAAATTAAATGCTAGTTTATAAAAGTTTCAATAGTTTAAACAAACCATTAATTTTTACCCCAAAATAAAAAAAATCATTTATAATACACAATTTATACCCATATATGATTTTATAAAATGTAACTTTTTTTAAATAAACTGTGATGTTCTAAATTAAAAAATATAGCATACATTAATTACATAATTTAATAATACAAATTTATATTTAATAAAATTAACTGATAAAAATTATCAATTCAATTGTAAAGCAATTTTATTTTGTATTTAAAATGTCAACAAAGTATTTTGCATCTTCGTAAATAAAAATTATTATTAAAATTTATTTAAACACATGCCCAAAATTCTCTAATAAAAATTTAGAAATGTAATTTTTTTTTTTCTAATTTCTTATCAATTGAAGGTGTAAGGTCATTTATAAAATAATCCATACTAATCAGAACTTTTAATAATAGTTAAGATAGACAGACAAGATTAAAATAAGATACATTATCAAAATTAGGCTGTTTATAAAGCAATTAAGTTTCGTAAGCCTGCTTTTACATTTTTATCCCTAGATGAATTTTCATAACAAAAAAATTACCTCATGTTCTTGAAGAAATCTTTGGCCTTCAGGAGATTGAACTATTCTTTTTTGTTCCTCTGTAGCTCTAGGACAATAACTATCTGTCTCAAGATACTAGATAAAAAAAAAGTTAGTTAAAAAATAATTTATAGTACTTTTATTTTAGCTCGTAAAGCTCAGAATCTAAAGATAAAACATACCTTATCTTCATCTTTTGGTACATAATGTACTGAAATTGGCTGCCACCTGAGCTGTGGATCAAACGACCATTTAGGATCGGGGGCATAAAAGGAAGCCAAATTTGTTTCAGCACTTTTCAGACAGCGATCAACTTCAGAGCTTATCATGTTTACCTAAATTAATAGGACAAAAAAATATTATATTATGTAATGAAATTATTGTTATTTTCAAGCTTTTACTCTCTGAGGCTCCTTTACCATCGAAAATAGTTTTATTCTTCATTTGACAAAACATTCTTTCATCCCCACCCCTCCACAAATCAAAATTCCTTTACGTAAACTTATCAAAAATTCTAATTAAACAACACCATAAATTTGTATTTTTATAAAGTAGGTAATAAATAATTAATAATAATAATAAAATAATTAATAATAGAAATAAAATAATTAATAATAATTTTTAAATAAAGGTAAATCATTTTTAAGAAATATTCAACCACTCCCACTTCCAATACCTTTATGTCCTAAAGGTATTGGTAGTTTGAGAACTGACTAAACCACTTGATAAACAATTATCTTCGGATCTTAAATCATAAGTAATCAATGTCGCCAGTTCTGTTCCCAAAAATTTAACAAATGAAAAGATGCAAAACAACAACTAATAGAATTATCAAATTAGCAATATTATCAAAAAGTCCAAAATTAATGGGACATCCTACATTTATATTTAGCATCAAACATCATATTAGGAACTCTTTAATACAACTTTATAAATAAAATGTAAAACTTGCTAATATTACATATTTAATATAATTATATGATATAATTTGAATAATGATTTAGTAAAATCATAAGTTTATGTCTATAATCTGCAATTTACATATTGATATTCTAGTTCTCTTTACCTGCCCAGACAAAACAGAAGATATGCACAATGCACATTATTGATGTGTGCAAGTGGATGAAAATAACTTAAGATGAAGTGAATAAGAATTAAAAAGCATTTCGAAGACTTCAATAATAATAACTAAGATATTTATCCAGATTTTTAATAACTTCAACAAATGTGAATATAACATATATAAGAATTTTTGTCCTCTTTAGTAGAATGGCACCATATGTAAAAATGTGTCCAAATCATTACCTATCATTATGTACAATAAACAGTAAATTGTTGGCATGCTTAAGCTCATTTTGATAACTTGTTAAGGAAAAAGTAGTTTTTTTCTTCATTTTTTTTACTCTGAATCAATTAAAATTTATTTTAAATTTTCCATTTTTTTCTCTATCTACACCATTATTTATGAATGCACAAAAAGTTTAAAATTTAAAGTCTTTTTAGGTTTGTTTTCATAAAAAAAAGTGAGATACATATTTCGTTTCATTTTTTTGCCATAGTTATTTTAAATGCAAATATCACTTTTCTAATGTTCAACATTTTAAATACATAACTTCATTTTTTCATATCATTGTATCACTTAAATATGTTTTTAATAATTAAAAAATTTTAAACTAATTTAGAATCACAACATCAAGTATAAAAACAAATCTAGATTCATATAGCAGATATCAAACATAGAGAAAATTATGGTAAATTAGCTCATTTTTAAATTTCGTTTCACTATTTTTCCTTATTATTAAAATCCTATGTTTAAGACTTACAAATTTTTTTTTTAAATATCTAATTTTATACAGACCAAACTAAAAGAATGAATAATTAAAATCTCTTTAATATAAAAACTTATTAGTATAAATATTTTCACTAATCTCAAATTTATGCCTTTCAATTTACATTTTTAATTATACATATTTAAAACATTTAATAAAAGCTATGACTTATTTTTCAAATATACTTAAACTTCTGATAAATAACACAATGCAGCTAATGTGTAATTGGCACAATGCATTAATAGCATCCAATGATGCACAGTTTAAGAAAATAACACTTAAATTATTTTATTTAGATTTGCATCTTTGTCCAAAGCAGCATTTTTGCTTCTTGCTTTGATTGAAAACTAGTCAACTAGTCAGTTCTAGCATGGCTAGTTGACTAGTTTTCTTTTCAAAAGTGCAATTGCAAATTTAACAATAAAAAACAGTGTGAAGTTTAATAAAATATTCTCCGCTTTAAATACTACCTTCATTCCCATCCTATATATTCTCTTCTTCTAAATTCACTTCTATGGGTATCAAATTTTGAAATCTAAGACCGCTTATTGACAAGTGAGAAAGGGGAAACTGACTGTCTGTTATCTTAATAATCCACTATCAACCAAAACACCTTATCTTCACTACAATAACAAAAATTCTCCAAATTTCTTTGTTCCTTAAAATGCTCTTTGGCCAGAACATTTTTACTCTTAAAATCCCAATGCAAAGTTTTTATTTTTCTAACAAAATTTTAGGTGATTACAATTCATCAGTTAATACATGTTATTTATTTATTTTACACTATGAATCACATTTTAAATAAACATACTTGAGAAATATAACACAAGCTAAAAAATTACTGTAGAAATTAAAAGTGTTTTAATATAATTTAATAAGAAAAAGTTTACCTCTAATGGACTGGAAGTGGTGAAATTTGCATACATGGAACGAAAGTATTTTCCTAGAGCATAATGTTGCTTCTTTCCCAGCTATAAAAGAAAGTTCTTCAGCATTTCTTTAACAATTTATTATTTTTTAAAAAACCATTAACTTAGATTTTTAAAAAATTGCCATTTTACTCCAGATTTTATTAAAATTATCCTGTAATTTGACTTGCCTCTTTTTTTCATATAGATCTTTGACCAAATAAAAAAATAAATAAACCATGTATTTATTCAATTTAAATATATGAGCACATTTTTTTTAGTTTCAATTTCAACTAAATTAATCTAATCTGTTAAACACTAATTTCTAAAAATTTATCATTTGCTATTCTCATTTGTGATTTATTTTTCATATGAACTTTATCAGAAAAATGCAAACATTTATCCAAATTTAAATTTGCTTAGCTAGTAACATTGATAAGCCTTTAGATAAACTCATATTTCAAAATAAATATATGCATATACAAAGTTTAAACAATTTATTTTATTCCAAAATAATTTATATTACTTTTTTAATTATATGACTCAATGCTTTTAATTCTAGAAATTTATAAAATAATGTTTTCTTTTTAATAAATTTCATGGTACAGATTAAAAAAAACTAATACTATTTAAATTAATTATATTTTTTAGTGACCCAAAATGAGTACATTTAAGGTACAAGTATTGAAAGGAAATTTAAAATAAAAGGACTATTAAATATTGCAGAAGTTTCAAATCAATTAAATTTTGTCAATAAATATATTTAAGCAAAACTGAAAATTCAATTCTTTACATTTAATAACAGATAATTCATTAAAACAGTTTAAAAAGTAGACTGATAAAAAATTAGCTTATTTAAATTTAAAAGAGGCATTTTTAATTTACTGTATAAGTTTCCTTATTGCTAAATATTAAGATCTTTTGATCAGATTTAATAAGATGTAATAAATATTAAGATGTTTTTATCGGATTTAATTAATGTAGTTGTTATATTATCTGAATTACAATATAATAATATTGCTTTGCTGAAATAATATTGCTTTTTCAGAAAATTCTGATAAAAATTTCATAAGTAATTATGATGAATATTAACAATTTAATGTTGAAACAAATATATATATATTTGTAAAAATATATATATTTGCTACAGCATTATATAAATATTTTATTTTATAATATTTACATATTTGTAATGAACAATTTACTTTCACTTCCTACAAAACATTATGTTTTTATAATCCAAATAAAATATTTATTCACAGAAATAAACATCATTATGATATGTGAATATCATGTAAGATAATTTATTTTCAGGATAATCTTGTCATTTTTATAATTTATTATAATAAAAATGACGTGTCAAATAATGCAACTATTCTTATTGTCAGTTGACATATAAGAAGCAATCAGTGAATTTTTCTCTTTGCTATTATACGAAATTTCTACAATTTTTTCTTTGTCATTTAAAAACACATTAAAATATGTAGTTCTCATGTATTTAAAATTTGTTTCCTATTACAGATAAACATGCCTAAATCATAAAAAAGAATTTTTTTTGTTCATTAAAATTTCTATCCAGAATACCAATACCTATTCATAAAAATTTTAAAGATACACAAAGAAACAATTTAATACAAAAAAATTCAACGAGCTTTCATCTTGTTTTAGTAAATTTTTAATCAACTGTTTGTAATAAAAGATCCTTTTTTTTTTTTATAAAAATGAAAATTTTAAGAAAGACTTTCAAATTCAGGCTCAAATTTCTTATTAATAGATTTTTGGTCTCTTATCAAGATCTTAAAATAACTGCTTAAATGAATTCCCTTATTTTATTTTAATACTTTTTTTAAGAATTTTATTAAAAGCAGCTAATTGGATTTTAATAAATCAATTTTTGAATATCAAGTTTTATAGGAAAAATATCTTATCTGAATTAATTATTTAAAAATTAACTCTAATACGTTATTAATTTACTGAATAAAAAGCAGTAATGTTGAAAAGCGATTAATATTTGTAATTGCACTTACTGTTGTTAACTTTGCAAGCCCTTCTGGCCATGCTGTAGCAGGGTTTGGATCAGTTGAATAAAGTTCAATTGGAGCACGATCTCCATGTCGAAAAAGCTGTATATAAGCATTCATTTTTAAATTAGAACAGTTAATAACAAATAAATTTATTAAAAAGAAAATAATACTTTATATCTACAATTATATATTAACTTAGCAATATTATAAATTAACTGTGTAGTATGAATGCACATTTATAAAGTTTAGTATAGAATGAAATGTAACAGTTTAGAAGAAATTAGCAATTTTATGTGATATTTTACTTAACTAAATTTCATTTTCTTAAATAATATCTTTTCCTACTTTAATTAGTATAATAATAATAGATCTGATAAGTTCAAGAATTTAGAATAAAAAATATAAGGCAAACAAGATAGAAAGTTTATATTTCTTTTCCATGTTAACATTTTGACATATATTATATTTAAAGAAAATTGCTGTGTGTAGAGTCACTGAACGACAAAAAAAAAAAAAAAAAAAAAAAGTTTTATTCATTAACATAATCATAAGAAAAAAAAATGTGCATCCTCAAAATAAAAAAAAGTTTCAAGTTTTACAAAAAATACTATATACATGTATGACTTTTCTTATATTTTAAGTATTTATTGAATCGTTTTTTCTTTTCTGGGGCATATAACATTCTTGACTACATAACTGAAATAAATTCTACAATTTTTGAAAAAGAAGAATAGCAATACAGGGTAAAAAAAAATTGCTTTTTCATTAAAATTTATAAAAGTTTATATTTTAGACATTTCGATTTCTTCTTTATACATTCATCAAACAAATTTCTTGATGTTTTGATATTAGTTACATAATAAATGTATGTAACTAATTAGTATAGTTAATAACTTAAAATCAAATTTCATTATTAAAAGTCAATTTTTCGAATTATAAAACGAAAGAAACATTACATACGATTTGCACAAATAAAAGTTTGCTATTTTCTTTGGTAAATGCAAAACCGATGAGAAGGCTCCATGCTAAAACAAATAACAGAACTTGCTTCATGATCTAGTTTGAAATAGATATTTGCACATCTGTAGTCGCTAAGGCAATAGATTTTCAGTTACAGGAAAAGAAATGTATAAGATGCATTATCGGTGGTCGCGATATCACACAGCTGCTTTTCGCAGACAAATTAAATGTTGACAAAACGTTGATTGGTCAAGCTGTTTCTTCTTCTTCTAAATATATTGAAAGCAATTTAATAAATAGGAAAAAATTTAAAATAAATCAAGAACGCCCTCGAGGCTATAATATTCACATTCAGAAATTCAATTAAAAAAGGTCATATCAGTTGATTGCAATAAATAAATAACTTTGTCTTAATTGATATCTGCAGCATGCCACTTTTAAATAGACTGCAAAAAATAAAATTATTTGTGCGACATTTAGGTTATCAGACCACTAATTTCAATTAAACTGTTTTTCGATATAAGATTGTATTCATTAGCTACAATTGAAAGACGAATGTAAATAGTTACTTTAAGAACTTCTTTTAGATGACTCAAGAAGCTTTGATGCTTTTAATAAAGGATAAAAAATATTTGTTTTAGAAAACAATTTCTTTGAACACCAAGTCAAAGGCGTATTTTGAAGAAAAATCAGCTTTTTCAGTACCAAATATTTCAGGTTATTTAGGAAGTTTTGGAATTCAAATTTTGCGAGAATATTGGGATATCCTATAGAAGAACAGAAAACATATTAGCATTAAGTCCTCAAAATCCAAGATATTGCAAGACCAGATCTATGCTAGATCTGGTTGCTTGGTTGCTGGGTGATCTGGTAAACTTGCTAGATTTTCTACAGGATTTTCCAATCATAATTTATTCTTTCTTTTATAGGAGGAGTCAGGTGCCTTTTATTGCTATATTATTGACTTTGTTATTATAAACAAGCAAATTATTTTGTGTAAGTTTCATTTTGTATAAACAAAAGTTTACATTTTTTCAAAATATCAATGTTAATTCTGTCATTAATTCGCCTCTAATTGCAAAGGTCCTAGGTAAAGTTTTGACTTTAAAGTAAATTTAGATAGCTATAAGGAAAGGAATAAATTTATAGCAATCTAATCTGGAGATTCTTTTCTTGAAAAAAGCTTCATTAGTGGGAATTTTCACTTTACAGTGGTCTTCTGTATGTTTTGTCCTCTGTGTAAAATTTAGAGTCGTTATCAGACATTTCACTTATAATATCTAACGATCAGTACTTTTTATGAAAAATTTGACAATTGTTTCAATCAGTAATAATTGAAACGCTATCTAATGCTGAAAAATATTAACTATATATAAGTTTATTTTAACAGTCGATAATCTGCCCAAGTAACTCTTGAGATCAGTGTTAAATGTGCAAGTGTATCATGTTGACTTTCATATGTCCAAACATGAACATTGTGACTATTAAACACTTGATACTTGAGTAAACGTAGCTGCACCCGTAAATAAAACACTTGAAAATAAGTCGAACTTGTCATTCAGCCTCTTACTAATATCATTGGACGGTTTAAAAAAAGAAGATAATTTCCAACTCTTCAATGCATACATTCTCTGTAAAGGAAACGACAAAATTTCTTTCTTTTGTAAAATATCCTATAAGAGTTAATACTGATGACTAAAATTACATACAGTAACTGTCATGTTTATAAAAACATTTAACTCAAGTGCTTTTAAAATGATTTATTTCACTCGAAGATTTCTGAAAACCCACGTCAGGTCTCTTGGAGTAGAAAGATCTATTTTCGCAAAGCTGTCAATGCATTCGTTAAACGTATTCCGATTTGGTTGTTGCCTAGTCGGGAACTGTTCATTGTAGGACTAATTGTACGATAAGTAGCAGTTCTGTTTTAGTACCCATCCTAAACGTCAGTGGAATATTTGCTAGTTTCAGTTGTTCTTTGAACATTTATTCATTACTTATATGTTTCACTCAAAACTATATCTTCTTATATATTTTCTTTATTTGTAAAAAGAATTTAATTTCATAATCAAATTAAAAAATTATTCAAATTAGGATTTCTTAAAAAGGAATTTATAATATTTTTCAAGATTTTTATAGAACAAAATTCTAAATTTTTAATATAAATTCATGTAATTGTGAATTTACAATATAATATTTATGAGAATTATTGAATTGAACAAGATGGTTCTTTTCCTTGTTATTATATGTATATATAAGTTAACTATATAATAATCACAAAGATGAAAAGAAGTAATCGCAAGCTAAATGTTCTCTCAATGTTGGTATGACAATTTACCTTTATAAAATTGGATTTAGTCAATGGAGTTTATATTTTATACATTTATTTATTTTGGTAACGAAAATTATGTTTTTAAAACGTTTAGAATAGATTCAAAGCTGATGCATATGTATACATTTAGTTTTTTTTTTAATTAAAATTATTCCAGATAAAAAAAAATTAAAATTTGTCGGGGAACTATTATCTATTGAATCTCTCAGCAATAAAATAAAACTCTTTTAATTTCATCACTGATATTGTTATGCCCTATTTTACTATCCCTATTTTGAAAGCATTGTAACGTTAACCACTTATGAGTAAAGTTTATTGTAATTATTTGAAGAATATCATTACTATTTGCTGGATAAAATATTACACATGCAACATGTGGTCCGTTCCAATTATTGTATGAATTTAGAAACTGATTTACATTTTTAGTTACATTTGGTAAGGAATTTTAAATCTGCATGTGTTTACAGTTATCGAAAGTAGAACTTTTCTATTGCATGCAATATATAATTTTTCAAGTTGGATCCTATAAAGTACGGAGAATAAACGACTAAGGTAAGCTTTTATGAATGAATAAAATTATTTCTATACTGAGGCGAGTATTCAATACTGACATTAAAATAAACGAAGACGTTTTAATGAAAAAAACACCAGTGACGAATAAAATCTATGAAATATCCATATCAGCTATATTTGGAAATAATGTAAAGAACCAATATGCTCTGAATGTATATCATTTCATTCGTAATTCATCTCTAACATTCAACGGCTACTTTTACACTGAAGTGACAAAAGTCATGGGATACCTCTTAATATCGTGTCAGCCCTCCTTTCGCCCGGCGAAGTGCAGCAACTCGACGTGGCATGGACTCAACAAGTCGTTGGAAGTCTTCTGCAGGAATATTGAGCCATGCTGTCTCGATAGACGTCCATAATTGTGAAAGCGTTGATGGTGCAGGATTTTGGGCACGAACAGACCTCTCGATGATGTCCCATAAATGCTTGATGGGATTCATGTCGGGCGATCTAGGTGGCCAGATCATTCGTTGGAATTGTCCAGAGTGTTCTTCAAACCAATCGCGAACAGTTGTGGCCCGGTGACATGGCGCATTGTCATCCATAAAAATCCCATCGTTGCTTGGGTACATGAAGTCCATGAATGGCTGCAAGTGATCTCCAAGTAGCTGAACATAAGCATTTCCAATCAATGTTCGGTCCAGTCGCACCAGAGGACCAAGTCCATGCCGTGAAAAAGCAGCCCACACCATTACGGAGCCACCACCAGCTTGAACAGTGCCTTGCTGATAGTTTGGGTCCATGGCTTCGTGGGGTCTGCGCCACACTCGAACCCTACCATCAGCTCTTACCAACTGAAATCGTGACTCATCGGACCAGGCCACGGTTTTCCATTCATCTAGGGACCAACCGATATGCTCACGTGCCCACGAGAGTCGCTGCAAGCGATGTCGTTCTGTCAGTAAAGGCACTCGAGTCGGTCTTCTGCTGGAATAGCACAAGAAAGCCAAATTTCTCCGCACAGTTCTAACAGACAAGTCCCTTGTACGTCCCACATTGATTTCTGCGGTTATTTGACGCAGTGTTGCTTGTCTGTTAGAATTTACGACTCTTTGCAGACATCGACCTCTGCGCTGTCCATGGTGGGATGTTATGCCTGAAATTTCATACTCTCGGCACACTCTTGACACAGTGGATCTGGCAATGTTGAATTCCCTAATGATTTCCGAAATGGCATGACTCATGCGTCTAGCTCCAACTAACATTCCGCGTTCAAAGTCTGTTAATTCCCGTCGTGCGGTCATCATCACGTCAAAACCTCTTCACATGAATAACTTGAACAGAAATGAAAGCTCTGCGAAAGCATTGCGCATTTATACCTGTTCTACGCGATGCTACTGCCATCTGAAAATTTGCATATTGCTATCCCATGACTTTTGTCACTTCAGTGTATTTCGGATGGGTATATTTATCAGTTTATCAATTTTTTTTTTTTTTTTTATCTATTGAACTGACAAAAATATAAATTAAAAAATTAAATAAACCTATTTTTTTTCAATTGAAAAACGTATCACTGGAAATATTAAGATTAGTTTTACAAGTATTAGTTGCACTAAGTATAGTTTTATTTTAAAATTAAGTAGTAACCCCATTTATTAATATCTGACGTAAATGAAAACTTTACTCTCGCTAGTAAAAGGTAATTAGCTGAAATGCTTATCAGTGAGTAAAGGCTAAGCCACATTTAGCAATAATACTGACATAAAACAAACATAGACCTTTGTTTCTTTAAATACAACCTTATTATATAGTAATGTGAACTTGGATGCTTGTGATGATGCAGGGAATTTTGTACTTTAAAGCTCTGCTTGTGTATTTGGCGATTTTTTTCCCTTTTTTTCCCGACAAGTCCTCTCCTAAACAAACAAAATGGCAGGGGCTTTATTTTTTCACTGCCCTTTGGCTATTCCATTTCGCCCCGAAAAGAAACTTGGAGAAATCAAACCCCGAAAGTGCAGAATCTTTATGATGTAAAAGAAATTTTCCAAAAATTCGAGCTTTTCTTTGAATTGAAAAATTTTCTTAAGGAAAAAAAATTGTCATATTTTAATATCAGTCTAGAGAGTAAAGCTTCAAAATGACGAATGAAGTCAGTAGTCGCTTGAATCAAACTTATTAAAATCTGTAAAATAATTTGAAATTTTAATCTATAAATAGACGTTCAGCTATAATGGGAAATGTTTATAGATTTTGTACTCAAGAAGTTAGACTTAAAAAATTCTAAATCTACTCATGACAAAAGGTCCTGAAATTAAGGAGCATGACTATTGTCGAACTTCTGGGAAAAAACCTATAATGTAGCCAATTATTATAATAGCATTGATAAATATTTTTAAAAATGGAGGAAAAAAGAGCAGTTCAAATTTCTCAAAAGTTATTTCAGTACATTCATTGATAAGGGCCTGTTAAAAGTGCAAATATTGAGTGAAGTGTTAGAGTGTCTTTGATGCCCAAAGAGTAGAGATGTAAAAAATTGTTAATTTTCCTTAACGATGTTAATCGTTAATTCTAATATAAATAAAAGGTTAATTTTAACCGTTAAATTTAATAATTCCTAATTTTTAATGTATATCTTTGGGATAGGGTAGGCTGTTTTTTTAGTAGTTTATTTCATCAGATTTCTCATACATTACTTACATAATGTATGATTTCATCATACATTATTTAACAATGCTTCATAGCCTTTGCACCAGGTAGAATTAAATGCCAATCTATTCAACTCTTCGGATAGCAAGGATCTGATATTAACAGTTTATTTTAATACCCGTTAAAAAAATTCAACTCTTTGGCGCCGAAAGATTATTTTGCTTTTCATTCAAAGTTGCATTAAATTTAATTTCAATTAAATACATCTAGCAGTTGTGTTATTTTTTAACTCCATAAAAGTTCAGCATATTTAAACCTATAGCATTTTTATTGAACATTTATTTTACTTTATAGTTACCATTTATTTATTAATTGTTTAAGTTGTTTTTTAATTAATTATTTTTAATTGCTTTTGTATGATTAAATTATAGATACATATTACAGTAAATATTTTGCAAGGAAGATTGCTGTAATCACTTAAAGGATGATAGGTCGGCATGATAGGATATAATATATGGTGTCATATAATACACATATATTTCTTAACTCTAATTCAACAATTTCTTTAATTCTTTTAATCAACAAAACTTGTAATAAAGAATGACAACTAAAACCAAGCAATGATGAAGCTTATTTGTTTATTATATATTAAGAAATATTGGATAAAAAATATTTTTTAAACGATCGCTACTTTTAACCGACACTGCGTTTTACAGAAAAATCCACTAATTATCGATGGATGAACAGATTGGTTTTTATGCGTAAATTTATGATTTTCATCTTCTCAGAAATACATTTAAGAAAAAGTTATTAAAATTTAAGTATGAAAAAAATCATGTATTCAACACCATATTTATTAATGTTTTTTTTTTCTAAATAATTTCTGTAATATTTTTATGGCTAAATCTTTTTTTTTATTCAATTAATCAACATATTCTTTGTAATTAAAAATTTCTAAAAATAATATATTTTTAATATAAAATATTGAAAAAGAATTTTTTAAAAAAAATGCACTCATTTAATTATTTTAGTCCAATATATTGAAGTAGAAAATTTAATTTTCTGCAAATGAAGAAATTGTTTTAATGAAATTGTTGGATACAGAAAATGTAATATTCCTTTTGGTAGGTCTGTAGATTAATATATTCTATAAAAATTCAAATTAATGTTATTAGTTATATAATACTCGCGTACATAACTGATCGCTACTGTTAACATAGTTAAATTGGCAGTTACGCTAATATTTACTCAAGCCTACCATGGAGTGGATTTGGTTTTTAAACAGCTGTAAACTGTAGATGTGCAAGCGTTTTCTGCTGAAAAGGCTACATGTGTTTATTAGAAGGCTTAAGTATAAAATTTGAATTAAGAAATAAAAAAAATAGGTGATTTCATTGGAGAAGGATTGGCAGCATTGAATTAAGGCAGAAAGAATTAAGGCTCAAAAAAATTAAGTGTTTGAATATATTTAGACAGATTACTCCGATATTTGAGGGAAATTATTATGAATGAAGATATTAAAATTGTTTAAGACGAATATATACTACTGTGCCCAAAAAGTAAGACCATTTTTTTTTTTCAAAAACTCTTTATTTATTCTTCCAAATTTATTTCATCGCCTTCAAAGTAAACCCGTCCGGACATAATGCACTTAAGCCAACTTTTTTTTTCCAATCCTCAATGCATGCTAAAAAGTCATCGGCAGGGATGACCTTCAAAGCGCGCGGCGATTCACGTTGAATCTCTTCAGTCGACTCCCCGGAGTGGTCTTTTGAGTTTTGGGAATAGCCAGAAGTCTCACGGTGTGAATACGGTGGTTGTGGAACGATATGGGTTTCATTTTTGGCGAGAAAGTTACGAAGAATCAATGCAGTGTGAGCTGGAGCATTTAGTGTTTTCGGTACCAATCGAGATTTGACGCGTTTGAGGCCCAAAATTAAATTGACAGATCCTTTTGAAATTGCAACATCATCAGCAAGGTCTTTAATTGTAAATCGACGGTTTGCAAGCACCAAATCTTTAATTTTTTGGACGTGAGCCTCGTCGGTTGGGGTTCATGGGCGACCAGAGGGCTCTTCGTCTTCAACGCTTTCTCTGCCTTCTTTGAACTGTTTTTACCACTTCTAAACATTTCCTTCCGATATAGGAATGCACACCGAATGCCTTCTGCAACATTATATACGTTTCCGCAAACAAAATTGAATGCAAGTTCTTTGCTCAATTAATTCAGGCATTTCAAAAATCGCCGGAATCAGTTTTAGGCAATTGGGGCATTTCAAAAATGTCTCACAAAGCCAAGCGTAACTCAAACACTAATGAATATTTTTACGTCAAATTTCACACAGATGTCCAGGACAGTGCCAGCAACCTAAAAAAGAAAAAAAAATTGAAATTCCATATGCCCCTGGAATTTTAAATTGAAAATTGGTCTTACTTTTTGGACATAGCAGTAGGTACTGGATAGGTATGATCTTGATAATAATATTTCTGCTCTGTATGGAACAGTCGTCGTTGTTTTGCTGTTTCAGGAAGATGAGTGTTACGAAAGCAGTAATACAAATAAATATAAGCTACGGTTCAAAAATTCTCCATTCCTTGTCAGTCTACAATCCATATACACTCAAGCGCCAAAACATTATGACCACCCCTACATTTTGCAATGAACTCGCCTGGATGACGTGGAAGGCACGTGGTCAGGTGGAAGTGGTATTTAACTGGTATTAAGTGGTGGTATTAATCCATGCCAAGGCGGGTTGAAGCTGTGTTGCGCGCCAATGGTGGGCCAACTCTTAATTGACAGGTGGTCATAATGTTTTGGCACTTGAATTTAAAAAAGAAAATTATGAATGATAAGTAGTTCATATTTTATGTTATTTGGGCCAATAAAACCAATTCTAGAGCTCTCTGAAGTGGGAGAATTATTTCTTTCTAACCCTGTATTTAAAGACTGTCATCCCGAGGTAATCGTGATTTATTGGGGCCAATTAGATTATTATATTCGTGATTATTATTAGGATTTTATTCGACAGAATTTTTGATAACTTATTAGATGACTTAAATAATTCTTCTTAGAAAAAAAAAAGAAATATTAAGCCATCATAGTTTTCTGCTTAAACTAAGGATTATATTATAAAAAAATTTAAAAATTTAGGAATTCGAATTATTGAAACAAATTTTTCTAGAAAATTTTATAAAAAATCAACTGAATAAAATCGTACTCTAAAAATGCTTTTTGCCAACAAAAATTGACACAATTTTGTGTGAGAGAGAAATAAACAATCGCACAACTGTTGTGGACGATGGAGGGAAGCCGGACTTTTACAAAAGTAGACAGAATGCAACGCGCATCCAACATTTCTGTGTGTTAGTGGATAATAAAAGAATGAATGAAGTAATGCATAAGAATTAAAAACGCTTGAAAGAAGGCAAATTAATAATAAACCGTGATACTTATCAAGATCTTGCTCGCAAATATGAAGATAATAAACTGTTGTCTTTTGTTTTTACTATAACTCTATAATGCATATCTCCTTTCAGGGTTTCAAAAATTTCGGCTTTTTAACATAATTTGTATGTATAATTATATTATATGGATCTATCAAAGAACAGGCCCTTTTCACTCGCGGATTATACAATGCTGTTCATTTTCTTCGGGCCGACATTTATGCAAACCGATTACAGCAAGAAAATGCTACAATAGCGATAGATTCCAAGCAAATGAATACATACCATTTTGGATCAGAGTAAAATTTATTTAACATAACAATTTTGTCAAAGCGTTTTAATTTATTAATATTAGGCTAGTACGAAGGTTAGGCTTTTTTTTTTTTTTTTTTTTTTTTTTTTTTCCCCTCTGTGGATGCAATTGAAATGTTCATTATTTCATTGTTCTTTGACCGATTTCGAAAATTTTGGTATTAGTCGAAAGCTATTGTTTCCCCTTTTTAATTTTTGATATTACAGGTGTTTTTCAATTCCTTCTATTAGCTCACACTCTCCTTATATATATCTTGTTCAAATTGATAGTCGTTCATAAAATACTTTTTATTCATCCACTCAAGTTCAAATGCATTTTTTTGAACTTGTAGTGGATGGCACTTGATATTAATACCGTTTTTTTCAAATATTAATTCAGTAATTAAATTTAATTAATTAATTTTAGTTTTTTTTAGATTTAAGTTGCATATATCCACCACTAGATGGCGATAGATTATTTATAAAGGGCTTTCTGCAATATAGTGAAAAAAAAGTAGGAATTGACTTTAAAAAATATTTTTTATATTACTTGTTTAATCAGTAAATTTTGAGAAATAGAGAAATATTATGGATTAAGCAAAACTTCACTTTAGGCATTCTATACTTTATGATTTCTAATTTGGTCATAATGCGACGAAAGCTCATAAAAATTTGTGTTGGACCATCTAAAGTTAAAGTGCATATGGTCCAAAGATGGTTTGAAAAATTCAGGTTAGGTGGAATGAAGCTTCAAGATGAACCTCGCATCGGATGACCAAAGGAGCTTGATGACGGCGTTTGGTAATGTGCTGGGTAATGAACCAATATTGACTATCGAACGCGTATGGGATGATCTTTACAGAACAGCTGAAAAATATTGTGTTCGAGATGGATTCCTTAAAAAAAACCAAATTGTTGCAAGCGAGGTCTGAAATTACGCCAGATATCGCACAAAATATTATTGCTTCAGAGTCAGAGAGTTCACATGCCGTAACTGACCAACAAGACCAATTTGCATGATATTAAATTATTTTTAATTCCATAAGTTATGCTTATTCTTCATTTTTTTTAAGTGTATGTACACTTTTTTGTTATGTGATTTTCAATAAATGATTTCTTTTTTCTTTACCAAAAAGAAAAGAAAAGAAAGAAAAACCATCATTTTGGGACTGGCACTATCTGGTAGCATTCTTTCTTTGTCTACAGGTTGTATTTAGAATTTAGAAGTTTCTTCGAAATTAAAACGATAAAATTTTGAAGTTTTTGTAATTATGTTGTTTGTTGATTCGATTATATATTTTTGATTCGTTTAAAATACTCTATTTTATAGGTTTATTTA
Source organism: Caerostris darwini (assembly GCA_021605075.1). Lineage (NCBI taxonomy): Eukaryota > Metazoa > Arthropoda > Arachnida > Araneae > Araneidae > Caerostris > Caerostris darwini. Next base: position 568,463 of record BPLQ01013128.1, read on the forward strand.
TATTTTATTTTCTAAGTACTTTTTTTTTATTTATAAATAGCTAATCGGAATAATTTTTCTGTTACAATTTACCAGACGATAATTTGCACTTTTCTTTGATATTTTATCCCAGTATTTTGTTTTATACTACCGAGAAACGCCGATTCATATCTGCTAGTTGCAAAGTAATCTTAATACTTTCTCTTATTTAAAAAGATGCAGCGTAAATTATTTTAACTGATAGTTAGAACAGCAAATATTGAATGTTTAATACAATTTTCTGTTAAGGCAATCTAATTTCGAGCAAATTTTCTTTAATGATCTGCTAAAAAGTTGGCAGATTTCATGTTAGCTCAAAAATAGTAATAATAATAAGAAGAAGAAATAAACCCTTTCATATCGTTACAAGAAAAGAAAAGTTGTGTAATTAAGATCAAATATCACATTCTGCTAATACTCTACTTATCAATTTCAAAGTCACTATATATAGGATTTTGTTCTAGATTTTTAAAAAGATAACATTTATTTGCTCTAGTTGTTCAACGAGATAAAATTTTAAGTGTTTGCACTTTATGTTCACTTTTATGCTTACCGAACAAATTTTTGTGAGACAGTAACACATTTCCAAACTTATTTGTTTTTGTTCTTGTTTTACTCATTCGCCTCCAAAAGGACAAATACGTAGCAAAATCAGTACTATCCCTCTTGCACCAATGCTCCACCCACTTTATAGCGCCCTAATTTACCTCTTGCGGGTGTAAACACAACGCCTATTACGAAAAATCAAGTGGGCTCGCATCTTACTCTTTGAACCTAACGAGAGGACATTTTAGCCTGCAGGCCCCATTAAAACATTGGCACTGCTTAATTTCCTTTGACGGATTTCAAGTGAGCGTTTTCAATTAGGGAACCCTATGTACTATCCATCAGGTAGCTGTTGTAAATAAAAATGTAAACTAATAGCTCATATAATTTTCACATTGAAACTATTATCGTGTTATTGATATTCCTTAATACTACACAAAGGTATTGTTACCGTTCTTCCTCCTACACACTAGCAAGAGAGTCCCCTGTGACGTTGAGGAGAAATGGAGAAATGGTCAGTGGGCTCTCACCGAGGATTCTAACCCCGTATTGTTTGGCGACTCTCACCTGGAGAAAGTATATTTCGCGCATCTTCCAGCCGAGTATCAGTTTTCAGCTTAGAAGGGAATCCTTCCATGAATAAATAATTATCCTTTAAATATGTTAAATATTGTATGTCTCAAATTGTAAACGTAAATTAGAATTTTTGATTTAGTTTATAGTCTCTCTCACCGAGAGGAAATATATTTAGCGTAACCCTGCGTATTGTTTGGCATATAGACTCTCACCTGGAGAGGAAGTATATTTCGCGCATCTTCCATGTAGCCGAGTATCGAGTTTTCAGCTTAGAAGGGAATCCTTCCATGAATAAATAATTATCTGTCTTTAAATATGTTAAATATTGTATGTCTCAAATTGTATGTGTACTACTACTACTACTACACCACACCACATCAGGGTGTTTACAGTTTGGGAATGATGCGGGTGAAAGGAAAGGACGCAATGGAGGCAGAAAAGTTTTGAATTTTCCAACATGTGCAGAACTAAACAGGAATATGAAAGAAAAAAATATAAAAACGTTAGGAAAGAGATTTTCTCATACACAGATTATACAAATCACAGAGCTGAAGGAATATTCATCAAATCAATTATCGAATTTAGAAAATCTTAATAGCTAATAAATAAACCGAACAGTTGCTGCAAAATTATGGACAAAGATAATAAGAGGGGAAAAAAAAAAAAAAAAAAAAAAAAAAGGAAGGAGATTACATAAGAGATAAATATGCTAGGTATATAACTAGAAAAATGAAATTGTATGTGTAGGGTGTTTGTGCGTGTGTAAATAAAGTTATGAATTTTCCAACATGTGCCACAAGTATCTCAACACAATCACACCCAATCTGTTTGGCCAACCTGCACATTACAGATTGACTTATTATTTTCGGTAACAAAATGACATTGTACTAAAACTTAACTTATTTACACATGAAATAAAATAAACAATAAAATTAATCAAAAAAGCTTTTGAAAATTTACTTTGCTTTAATAAAATGTTAAATGAAAGGAATAAAAAAATATATCCGAAAGAATTTTTCTGAAATCGTTATGGATGGACAATATGAAGGAACTGAACTGAATAATAACTGAAGGAACTCAATTCAAAACCTAACCAGCGAAGCCAAATCGATAGTCCCCTTGTCTATGTCTGGCATGGACACGGTAAATTTTGCTGCCAGAATTGTCATCTGTCTGTCTCGAAGAGAGTGTAAACCTCCATATGATAGTCCTAGAACGTCTTCCTATTAATTTCCCATAATAAAAGAAGTGTAGTAACTCTCTTGCTCTCTTTCAGAGAACCCTGGGTAACTCTGAATTTGTTATATATTTATCGTTCCAGCTCCGAATGGCTTAAAGATTTCGGGTTCGAGTCCCGACAGGGCCATGAGTGTTTGTAGTGGTTCGTAATCCACTTTAAACTGTAGGTTCCGGTCTGTTTAGCCTAAAGTGTGCATAAGATGACCGTGGAGCGACAAACCAACCAATCAACCAACCGAATGACTTAAATTCGAAGTCCCTCGCATTTGGCTAAGTGGGACTAATGGTATAATATGAAAAATATTGCATATATGATTTTCTTGAGAAAATTTTTCTTTCTAGCGACATAAATGATTTTCATTCTAGATTTTTTGTATGAACTCTAATTTGTGATATCAAACACATCTTCATTTACATGTATTCAAGTAAGAAATACTCGAGTACATTTGATAATGATCATCCATTTCAGAACAAAGTATGTTGCTCTTTCTCAAAAGGAATGCGATAAATTCGTATTATTTACCCTTTAGATGATGTTTGACTCCATACTGATAATAATAACTTAGATAATCTCTTCACCAAGATAATGAATGCTCTTTGCAAATCTGTCAGAAATGATTAAAAATATAATACTAATAAATAAACAAATAACTGTATGTTCAACTTGATAGATACAAAGAAATATTTCTAAATATAGAAACAATTTTTTTTAATGTTTCTTAATAACACACAAAAAAATTTTGATTATACAATCAAATGGATAGTTCAAAAAAATAAAATAAAATTATCTTTCAGATTATATTATGAAGATATTTCTGCTGATTTCAAGAGCAGAAATGATTAATCAGGATATTATTTTATCAAGTGAAATTTCCCAATGAGAAATCAAGGTTGTTTAATCACTCATTAATCTTGACAACAACTCCAGTCTTGTGATATTTATGTCACTCATTTTGTATATGTGTGTGTGGAAAAAACCACTCTTACATAATAAGCGTTTTATTATGCAACATTCTAATAAATTGGAAAATAATTTCTCGATAAGAAGTCTAAAAATAAAGTTCATGTCAATATTGTGAAAAAATAAATCGATACCACCACTTTTTAATGATAATTATACGAACAGGAAACTCGTTTTTACTAAAGCCAAGGCCGTGAAATGCGCTACAAAACAATAAAATTTTTCGTCGGATTTTATTCCATCTTAAAAACGAAACTAAAGCACCTGTTTTAAATTTTGCAATCTGGTATATGTTGGCGCTTCCCGACTTTAAAAAATTTAGTAATATAACGGAATATCATCTGGTTGTGCATTTATTACATAATACGTAGTATAATAGGTGCATGTTGTTGAAAGAAAATACACGTGTGAAAACTTAGCAACGATGTAATTTTTAAGCAGACAGTCATAAAATTACAGAAAAGCGCTTGTTTACGATCAGCATAATTTGTTGAAAAGTGGTTCGTATGCAAATATTTAGAGCAAGACGTCACAGATGACGTGAGAGGCACGCATGCAAAACGCGTGCAGTCAACGCACGTAAGATCGGCAAATTTGAGGAAGGACGTTGTGAGACAAAACCTAGTAATAAACCTATTAGTTTCGAATTGGAAAAAGTGTAATATCACGAGCTTGGAAAACATTCCAAATCAAGTTCTAAGAAAGGTGGATGGTAGCCGGCCTATAGATGGCAGATATATTGTCCATCAAATCGACAACAGTCAGTGGACAGCATTGCTCTTCAGCTGCCAAAACAAAGGGATGACAAGTGTCATCCCTTAACTGCAGCCATACCTCACAAAAGTGGCCTATTCCCCATTGTCTTGATATTACATCCCATTAATGTGTCTGTTCAACAGTAATACCATTTAGATTAGTGTAAGAAACATAAAGAGTGAGCATCTCATCAATGGATACGCGTCTTCTTTACAAATGATAGTCGTTTCAATGCCACAAGTTATTCTGAATACCAGTTTATATTTAGAGACACGGTTTTATCCCAGTAATCTTAGGGAAAGAGACCTCTGGGGAAGTAGTATGATGAACGGTTGGGCTTATCTCCAAATTTTCAAAGGATTTACTGTTACCAAAAAATTATAGATACTGTAGATACTGTTACCAAAAAATTATAGATATTGTAGATACTGTTACCAAAAAATTATAGATACTGTAGATACTGTTTCCAAAAAATTATAGATACTGTAGATACTGTTTCCAAAAAATTATAGATAAAAAAGAAATTTGCACCAATGAAGCCTCGGAACACGCCCTTGGGCGAGAAGACAATTTGTTGACTATAATTTTGGTAATTATCGATACTGTTACCAAAAAATTATAGATACTGTAGATACTGTTACCAAAACATTATAGATACTGTACTACTGTACTGTACTGTACCGTTGTTGGGTATAGAGTCATAATAGTCATGAATAGTCAGCATTTATACCAATCTCCGTACACATATCAACCTGGGTCAGTACTCTGTTATCAAAATTATAGTCAACAAATTGTCTTCTCGCCCAAGGGCGTGTTCCGAGGCTTCATTGGTGCAAATTTCTTTTTTATGGATAATAAAGTCAAGCCCTATCAGATTCGGATTGCTGAGGAGCTTGAAAGTGACAATATAATTAAAATTGATCCTATAAAGCATGTATGGGATGCTTTGGCACAATTGCAGTGATTTTAACCGCCGGATGAAACATGCTAATTGAGGTATGGGCTTCTTTAGCACAGCAACTGTTATATAACCCGTTGTTGGGTATAGAGTCATAATAGTCATGAATAGTCAGCATTTATACCAATCTCCGTACACATATCAAACTGGGTCAGTATTGGATTTTACACTCATGTCCATAAATTAAGGATAATGAATTCAGGCAAAGAAAGAGACAGAAGCAAAACAAATTTGACTTATTTGTAAAGTCTATTTATTAAACAAAAGGTAAAGAGCAAAAAAGATGCTATATGTTTGACATAATTAATAAAAATTGCGATTTTTACTCCCTGGAGCAAATTTCAAAAAAGAACCTATTTACAAAAAACAGTATAACATGGTTAGTATGATGGTTAATATGGAGTATGTTTCCCGGACGATGCAATACAGGCCTTACAATGCCTAGGCATGCTGAGTATCAAAGTATCAATCTGATCTTGGGGAATATTACACCACTCATCAAGCAATGCCCTCCGAAGTTCCGGTTGACAGGTGGGAGGGGGTTGACGGGCTGCAATTCGTCGGCCAAGCATGTCCCACACATGCTCTATTGGATTCAAGTCCGGTGAGTATGCTGGCCAATCCATATGGGCGATATCCTCCAATTGAAGGCATTCGTCTACAGTGTTTGCACGGTGAGGACGGGCGTTGTCATCCATAAACAGAAATTCAGCACCCATGGCGCCCCGAAACAAACATACATGTTGTTCCAGAATGACATCCCGATAGATGTGGCCTGTCATCGTTACATTCTGAACATGCAGGTCAGTTCTGGAACCAAGAATAATTCCTCGCCAAACGAGCCATCCTGCACCACCGTAACGGTGTCGTTCAACGGTGTTCTCTTGGTGGTAACGGGTACCTGGCGCTCTCCATATGAAAGTCCGGCGAGAATCAGACTGCAAACTAAACCTGGAATCGTCGGAAAACATCACACCAGACCACTGTTGCGATGTCCACAATGCATGCTCTCTACTCCAGGTTAATTGCAGGCGACAGTGAGTTGCGGTAAGTGGAACACATCTGACAGGCCTACGAGCATATAGACCAATGTGCCCTAAGCGTCTGTACACGGTCTGCCTTGAAACTGTCGTACCGGTAGCTGAAGAGAGCTGACGAGACAAGTATGATGCTGTGCTCCGTCTGTTTCTTTTGGCAGTAACTGCTAAACACCGGTCCTCATTCGGCGTTGTAACTCGGGGGCGACCTGTGCTGTAACATCTACTCCCATTACCCTCATCTTGGAATCGTTGCCAAAGCCTGGAGATGACACTCTGGGCGATTCCAAGTTCCTCGGATACTTCCAGCTGGGTACGTCCACATTCCAGTCGTCCGATAATTCTACCACCTAAAAAATCATCCAAATGCTTCCTTTGTGCCATAACTATGCTGTTATTGCACTGAAAGGCTTTTAAAGTGCTTGTGAACAATTTTACTTCTTTGCCACCATTCCTTATATACCCCTCTCTTACACTCTCGTCATTGTGACGTACTATCCGCGCCATCTGGTGGTTTCCTGTAATTTGCATATTCTTCTTCAAGATGTGTGTGATAATTCTACAGGTGAAATTTTTATTTTAGAGTTCAATTTCTGTGTGATTCTGAATTATGCTTAATTTATGGACATGAGTGTATTAGGTCTTAAAAGCGGGGTACATGAATATTTACTGCATTGTCCTAACGATGGTCCCCGTTGTTGATGAGTTTTCGATTCTCTCTTCCATGGGCATAAACACTAACACTGGAAGCTGATTCAATTTGGTGGGGTAGTGGCAAGTCTGTAGCGACCAAGCATTTGTGCGAGCGCTATGCTTTTGGTTATACCTTTTTGTTTCAGTTCCAAGCTATATGTTTTCTATTCATATTTAGAATCAATATGCTTTCTGTACCCTATAAGTACAAAATGTCCTAGTTATCTAAATTTCATGTCTTCCACGTGATTTCTTGCGGAATTACGGAAAAAAAAAAAATCCGCTAGTTGCTTAAATTTTGCACACCAGCGTATGCATGAATATTGAAATTCCGTACAAGAGAAAAGTATTTTATCATTTTTATAATCTTAATCTTTATATTTCTGAGCAGTTGAATATTGTTATAATTATTAAAATATATTTTCATATAAAACTGATAATGCTAGAAAAAGAAATTTAATATATGACATTAACAAATTTTGTTGCATTAAAAAATTTCGTGAAAGCAATTAAAAAAAATAAATAAAACTATCACCGAAACGAATTATTATATAAAGACATTTTTAATCATAAAATCTGACTTTAACACTTATATTATTCTTCATGTGAATATTTTTTTTTCCTTTTAAATGCTATCTATCTAAAGTAAGTGTGATCTATACCCGAAAGGAAATATTTAATTTATTCCACTTTCATTTAGAAAATATTTTTAAATTATTAGTATTTTTATAGTTCCGAATACAATTTATTTTGCCAACAACAGCAAAAAAAAAAAAATTAATTTTATGGTGGTAAAATATTACGCCAAAATGAATTCTAATTTTAATAAACTGTTTTATGGCAATCATCAGCCGAACAAATTAATAGTTATTTGTAATATATTGTAAAAAATTAAATAAAGATGTCTGACGTAAATTTTATTTTTTTTAAAATTTTATCAACATAAAGGAAAGTACCGATTTTCCGAGTACGATGACTGCACAAAAAGTAATGAAATAATAATAATAAAAAAAAAAAAAAAAAACACTTGAAAATTATTTATCTGTCAGTTTATGTAAGTGCTTATGTGTTTTGATAAGAGCTTTAACATTTGATTCTTTTATTTTTTTTAAGTAACTAAACACAAAAATGATCTGTGAAATGATTTCAATTTGTCAACAATTATGAATGAAAATATTTAATCACAAATACATTTTGACCCCTGATTCACGGACTAATTGTAACGTGCGAAACTAGCGCGCTAGAGGATTCAGGTTTATATCTGTTGGCGGCGTATTTTGCAGTCACTGTTTCAGAATAGAGGACGCTTGATGATGGCTGGGATAAAATCTATAAACCATCTCGTACAGATAATCAGGATACCCGGTGGATGTTTTACAAGTTTTTTTTTTCCCCATTCGATATTCAAACGTGTGGAAGTTACACCTAAATGTCTTCCTGGAAGGCAACGTCTATCTCTCACCTCTTTCAGTAAGTTGTTTGTTCTAGGAATCCAAGGCAAAAAAAAAAAAAAAAAAAAAAAAAAAAAAAAAAAGATGAAAAAAAGCAAGATGATGAACAACAACAACAACAAAAAAAAAACAAAAAAAAGTAATATAAAAAAATCTATTCCATCTATCTATCTAAAAAAGTCAATTCCTACTTTTTTTTCAGTATATTTCAGAAAGTCCTTTATAAATAATTTTCATTCATTTTTTTTTAAGTTTATCTGGCGCCATCTATTGGTAAATACAAGCTACTTAAATCTTAAAAAAACTAAAAATAATTAATTAAATTTAATTAATGAATTAAAATTTGAAAACATCTGTATTAACATCAAGTGTCATCCACTACAATTTCGAAAAAAAAAATGTATTTGAACTTGAGTGGAGGAATAAAAAGTATTTTATTAAAGTTTGCAAATTTGAACAAGATATATATAAAGGAGAGTGTGAGCTAATAGAAGGAATTGAAAAAAACTCTGTCTTGGTCCAAATAGTTTTGCGCATTCTACTTTGCTAATTTATATTGTTGATCACAGTTTTAAAATGGAACACATGTTAGGCAATCTCATAAAATATGTAATAAATTCTTTAAACAAATTTTTATTGACGACTGACATCTTGATAGCCAGCAGAGCTGGGACATTTAAATGGAGATAAGAGAGAAATAGCAAATAAAAAAACAGTGTAGATCGAGATTCTAAATGAAAGCTAGCGCATTGTTGGAGAAAGGTCAATCTCCTAGTTTGTAATGAAATCACAATTATGTGGACGTAATACTACTGCTCATTGATTGAATGTTTTAAACAAAAGTTCAATGTCTGGGTTTGTAATAAAATAGAAACTATTTTTCCAATGTTTAAGTGTTTACATTTCATTAAACTAGAACTAGATTAAGTTCTTTTTTTAATCGTACATTAGAATCCGCGCGTTTTTTTTTTTTTTTTCAATTCTTTCTATTAGCTTACACTCTCCCTATATATATATCGTGTTCAAATTTTCAATCGTTCATAAAATACTTTTTATTCATCCACTCAAGTGCAAATACATTTTTTTTTGAATTTGTAGTGGAGGACACTTGACGTTAATACATTTTTTCAAATATTAATTCATTCATTAAATTTAATTCATTAATTTTAGTTTCTTTTAGATTTAAGTTGCATGTATCTAATAATAGATTTCGCCAGATAAGAAATGAATGGAAATTATTTATAAAGGACTTTCTGCAATATAGTGGGAAAAAAGTAGAAATTGACTTTAATTTTTATTTTTTTTTTTATAATACTTGTTTCTTTTAAATTATCTTCTGTATGGCTTTCAAAAATAAAAATAATATGTACGCGACTCTTGGCAACATGCGCCGCTGGTGAACATTAGGGCTGAGGTTCAGTCTTCTGGCGGCTTTGTTGTAGACACTATTTCAAAGAACGAGGAAACTGGATGGCGTTTGTAATGTTCGGCACCTTGCTTCGTTATTCGGATTACCTGGTGGGAATTTACGGGGTTTTGTCTCTTACTATACGCAAATGCGGGGTAGTACCTCCAAAAGTCCTCCCGGAAGATATTGCCCTCCTCTTTAAGACTCGTTCCCACCGAGGCGTGAGGCGGTGACGCGTCACGCGGCAGGGAAGAAAATTTTTTCGACCCGTTCACAGCGAAACGTCAGAAATCACTTTACGCCTAGTAAGTTCCGCTTCGAGTTGAAAGTTGGTCAACTCGAAGCGGTGGATTTCAAACCGGTTTCAGGCGAACGCGATGAGACTAGTGATTGATCAACGCTTCACGCTTCAACGCCTCACGCGGAGCCAAGTCAGACTTCTACCTACGGGTGACAGAAACTGCCCTGCCCCCCCTTTCCCTTCACCCATGAGTAGATTACTTATGGGATGTCCGTCCTGCAGGACACTGAGGATTAGACACATAACATAAATAATATGTTGTAAAACAATCTGTGTTTCATTGCTCTAGATAGAATAAAAAAGGATTAAAAGTAGTTCATGGATACGAAATCATGTAGATATCTCTATCCTGAAATGAAAACTATAAACATTTTGAGTGTCCAAATTCTTTGGAAAACAACTGTAAGTTCATCACCTTTCTAATATTTAATGATTTTAATGGTCAGTGGAAAATTCAGAAATCAAGTTAAAATATTTTGAACTGTTGAATTTCAGAAGCTCCCATATTATTTTATCTTTATTTTCCTATCAAATACTATTATTAGTAGGGGTGAGCAGTAGATCTACCTCCCCGTGGTGCGCCTGGTAACACTTTTTAATGGATAAAAGATCTGCAATATTTGTTGATATTTGTTGTTGTTGTATGTTGTAAGTTTTTTTTTTCTTTCCTTTTCTCGTTGTTCTTTTTTTGCTGTAACTCTTCATAATCTGCCATTGGAAATAAAAAAAAACTATTATTATTAGTAGTATTTAATTAAAAAAAAACGCTATTTTTTTTTTTTTTTGTTGTTGTTTATTTACTAAACAAAAAAAAATTTGTTAAGAAAAGTACAAACACTTATACAGACATAAATATTGTGTTTTAAATGTACAGACATTGAGATAAAAAAAAATAATAATAAAATAAAATAATAGATAATGCAATCGTATCAATAAATAGATTATTTTTGAAACTGCAAAATGTTGGACATTTTCAGCATCACGCATCATACATTCAAGGACGATGAGTTCAATGTTAAGAGGCTGGCACAAAAGCGAAAGCAGTCATAATAAGAAACCAATAACGAGTTGTTTTCATCTTGTGGTCTAGTAATAGCTTGCTCAGCTAGCGGGCAGTATGGGTCAGATTCCAATCCGCCGGTAGCATAGTTTGCAGAATTGAGGCTCAAGACAGCTTCTCTGCTCTAAAAAATTCTTTCCCTTTCGTTTGTTCTGTGGTAGCGCCATCTATCAATAAAATGTACAATGATTCTAAACGAAGACTTACAGAGATTTAGCTATTGTTTTCCCAATTTATGAAAATTGTATATATAGAGAGAGAGAGATTGATTGATGAGATGTTAAAATAACTATGATTAGAAAACCAAAATATTTACTTTACATTGCTTTGTGGCAGCAATACCCAGATTTGAAACCTGATTTATATAACTTTTTGTCTTTAGATTTTTCCAAAGTTTTTGGAGAAAATCGATGCTATGCATTATTTTAGCACATTAAAAATAAGAGTTCATTTTTAAGCACTTTTTTTTTACAAATTAATTTGTAAATGTTTTTAATTTTTGTTAATTACTAAAATTTAATTTTTTCTTACTTTTATTATTTCTTGAATATTATCCTTGGTTATATAGTATTTGCTACAAATAAATATATAGTATTTGCTACAAGCTGCTCGCAGCATACACTAAATTAATAAAAACTAATTCATTAAACTAATAAATAATACTATAACTACTAAATAAACTAATACAGTAAACTAATTCATGATTTACTTTTTTTGTTAAACAACAATGAGTCTTATCTTCTACTTATATAAGGCTCATCGACGTCCAACAACAACAACAAAAAAAAAAACCCATGAGTTAGTAATGTTGTTTGATTTGTATTATTCTGTGCAACTTTTATACACGATTCCCTTCTTTTATTTTTATTTTATTTTATTTTTGATTTATTTATTTTTGATCTCTGAAAATAAATCAAAGTTGAATGAACTCTTACATAAGAAAAAAATATATTGTTATTTTCAAATAACCTGACACTTTAAACTGAAATAATTCTCAACTGAAACAGCAGATATATACCAGATTCATCTTTATCCATTGATCTGGGGATTCTATTCGGTACTCACACTTTTAAATCAAACATTTATTTTAACTTTGTCGCATATGTATATTGATCACATCTTACATCTGTTAACACATTCAAAGTTCGATTGTGCAGTTATCTCATATATTTTAAACTTTTTCTATTCATTTATGTGTTATTTTCAATTTAAATAACTTGTGACCCAAGTCATCTACAACCAGGAACGTGGTGCCTAGATATGGTAAATTGGCTATGCATGATAAGGCCAAGGTACCTTGCAGAAGCTCCTAAAGGTACATTCGCATTTAGTAGGAAATGACAATTATATAAGATAAACAATCAAAATCAACACTTCGTTTACAAAAACCACACGTAGAGTGGTTTTCTTTGGCCATGGATGAGTCAACAAATCAACAAATGGTTTAGATATTGCTGAGATGTAACTTTTTATTCGAAAGACAGATAAAAAAAATTATGAACTCTAAGAAGAGCCTCTTGACGGTCATGGCATTCATAACACAACTACAAGAGAAGATATTTTTAATGAAGTTAAAAATTTTGTTCAGGAAAACAATCTTCAATTGGAAAAAATTAAAGTGCATCACTACTGATGGTGGAAAAAATAAAGAAATCTTTCGTATCATCAAAGGCTGTAGAAAATTTCAAAACTGTTAATCGTACATTGTATCATTCACCAACAGTATTTGTGCTGAAAATGCTTGTAGTATATGTCAGAAGTTTTAAAGCCAGTCAGCCAGCTATTAATTATATTAGATCACATGAATTCACTCATCATCAATTCAGCGAGAAGAGATTGAAGATATTGATGAAATGAAGATGAAGAAATTGAAGAAAACACACACTGTTTACCATAATATATCGCAGCAGGCTGGCTTAGCTGCGGAAAAGATCTAACAAGATTTTTTGAGTTCAGAGCAATAATCGAAATTTTCTTAAATGAAATTAATCTTCCTCTGACTAAGCTGCAAAACAATGGGAGGTAATTATGAAAGTTATCATTTAATAGAGATCAGCATGATTCAGAATGATTAACTACGCTGATTCCACGGTGACTGATGTGACATGATATTTTAATTTTGTTTCATTGTATTCATTATATGTAGTCTAATCACTCACTGACTCACTCAAACAACTCACTGACGGACAATGAGGGGCAGATATTGCCTTCAGGGAAGGCATTTAAAGGTAACGACTCCCATCAGGTAGCTTGATTAACTATAAGAGATGGTTTATAAATTTTATCCCGGCCACCATCAAGTTTCCTCTATTCTGAAAGCAGTGACTGCAAAGTACGCCGCCAGCAGATATAAACCGTCGATATATACTACTGTGCCAATACAATTATTTTTAATACCAATAATACTAATTATTTTTTTTCAAAAATTCTTTATTTATTCTTCCAAATTTATTTCATCGCCTTCAAAGTAATCCCCTCCGGACACAATGCACTTATGGCAACTTTTTTCCAATCCTCAATGCATGCTAAAAAGTTATCGGTAGGGATGGCCTTCAAAGCGTGCGGCGATTCACGTTAAATCTCTTCAATCGACTCAAAACGGTGTCCCCGGAGTGGTCGTTAGAGTTTAAGGAATAGCCAGAAGTCGCACGGTGTGAATACGGTGGTAGTGGAGCGATATGGGTTTCATTTTTGGCGAAAAAGTCACGAAGAATCAATGCAGTGTGTGCTGGCGCATTCAGTGTTTTCGGTACCAATCGAGATTTGACTCGTTTGAGGCCCAAAACATCTTTTAAAGTGGAATTGACAGATCCTTTTGATTTTTCAACATTATCAGCAAGGTCTCTAATTGTAAATCGACGGTTTGCAAGCACCAAATCGTTAATTTTTTGTACGTGAGCTTCGTCGATTGAGGTTGATGGTCGACGGCAGCGCTCTTCGTCTTCAACGCTTTCTCTGTCTTCTTCGAGCTGCTTATACCAATTGTAAACATTTCTTTCCGATATAGAAATGCTCACCGAATGCTTACTGCAACGTTCTATATGTTTCCGCAAACAAAATTTAATGCAAGTTCTTTGCTCAATTAATTCAGACATTTCAAAGATCGCCGGAATCAGTTTTAGCCTCTCACGAAGCCAAGCGTAACTCAAACACTAATGAATATTTTGACCTCAAATTTCACACAGATGTCAAGGACAGTGTCAGCAACCTAAGAAAGAAAGAAAATTTTTTTAATTCCATAAGCCCGGAAATTTTAAATTGAAAATTGGCCTTACTTTTTGGGCACTTTAGTAGGTTTGGGATAGAATCCTTAACCTTGTGGTGAGAGATCTGATACAATATTTCGTCAATTAGTCTTATTAGGGGAGAATTGGAATAAGCTTAAACTCAGTCTTCAGATACACAATGAAAATGAAAACAAACAAAAAACAAAAACAAACAAAAAACCGTAACATCCTTATGATTATTTAAGAAGTTTGGTTCTACTCTGCTTGATTACCCAAGTCTAAGATTCGAATGAAACTATGTATTCAACCACTAGGTTACAGAACCTCAGGAGGAAACACAATTTTTTTTTTTTCTTTTCCTTAATCAGTTCCTACCGAGAATTAAGCATTCCATACTATGAATCTGAGAATTTTAAGTTTAGTTGATTTATTTGTAGAAATGGCAAAACTAACTAGAAGCAAAAAAGAAAGCACTAGCTTTAATTTAAATGCATACTTTAATTTAAAAAAATGTGACTATTCGAACAGTGCAGAAATTGTATTAATACTGATATTATATGATCTTATCTGTCATTCCAGAAAATTTTTTTTTGCTTTTATTCTGTAGTATAAGCATGTACTCTGACTTAGTCTAAAGTAACAATTATAGTAAATACGAAAGTATTTATATTAATTATAATATATCATAAATAATTTTTAAAAAGTACTTTTCTATTTCGTCATTTCCTTTCGTATTCTCCCTCCCTTCCTTCGTTTTTTTCCTGTTACAGAAATATTTTTTAAAACACTTGTGGCAATACTAGTATGAATACTTGTCATTGTTTTGTTTACACTTTGTTCTGAATTGCGGTATTGGTATAAATACACATTTATATATATTGCTAAATTTATTATAATACAGATTAAGTATAAGTTTTAAAAAAAATAAAGAAGTTGACACTTTCAGGAGATAATGACAAATTAATAAACTTATTAAAAGCAAATTTATTTGGTGAAAATCATCAGAAATATTATTTTTAGTGCATCAAGTTTATAATGCAGTTGCCTTGATTATTTTCAAATTTCAAAAAATATGGAGGAGCTACCAAACTACTTCGATGTTATAATTGTTGGCACAGGTACTTTAAACCGTATTTTTTTTTCCTTTGTTTCAAATTGCCATGAGTTAAAAGAGATTATTTCGTTTATTTTGATTCTGAACTGTAGGGTGGTGCCCTGCAATGTCTTATGTCATCTATGTATCAATAAACAAAAACTCTTTATTATAAAATATTTATTTAAAAAAAATCACGAAAAGAGTAGGTTTTTTTTAAAACCAATTTTATAACAAAGGGAGTTAAGAAATGTAAAATTTTTTGAAGAGTTGATTTCTTTCATAATAAGTAGTTGGTTTTATTGGCTAATGAATCAATTATACTGTGGAATTATTGAAATAGATTTAGATTAATTTCTTTAAATATTATTTACATTTTACAGTTTCTCTCTTGTAAAGCACTTTTTGCTATAATTATTTTCTTATAATATTAAGTATTAATGTTACCTTACGTATAAATCTCTTTCTAGCTCATGTCATTGTAATAATTATACAATTGCTTATTCATTAGTATTTTTTGTTATTATATACAAGAGAATTTTATTCAATTTAATTATATTATGAAAGCTAAGCAACTGCTTCTTTTGATTTAAATTATATAAAAATTATACATAAATAACATTTGCTACTAATTTCACTTATATATATATATATATAATTCACCATTCAAATTTATTAATCACTCAATGCTCATTTAGGGTTTATTCTATTACAGCTATTTTGTAAAGATCCAAATATTAAATTCCTATTGTAGCAGATTTACTACATTGACTGGTTAATGTTTTTGCATGAAGAGCTGAAGTGGTTTGTTGAGTTTTTGCCAATTTAAACTGATTTCACACTAGAAACTCAAGGTGTAGAATGCCAGCAGAAGTCGATTCTCCTGCTTGATCTTTCATATGTCCCTTTTAATTTAAATTTCATCCAACTTCTTAATACAAGACTTCACCATAGTATCAGAAGGGGATTTCTTGATTCAAGACCTTTAAGTTAAAAGGAAACCTGAATTTGTTTAACATGAATCTGAAAGCTTAGTTTTCAATTTAAATTGTTTTGCCGATATTAGGTTTTTATATATATATATATATATATATATATATATACATAACCACATCCTAAGTTTTGGTTTCTAATGTGAATTCAGCTTTAGAAAAATGATTTGTCGTATGAAGCTGGGTTATCCAAAAACGTTCATTCATCAAGAATTTTGGATCATTGTTGTATGACAGTGAATAAGCAAATAATTTAACAAACACTCAGGGGGGTTCTACTCCTTCTTTAGAGAAAAAAAATTATATCCAGCAACTATAAGGTTATCTAGTGGTGTAAAATTCTTTCTCTGCATGATTATTTACAATCTCAAATTTTGTTTTCCTTATTGGACTCAGTAATATAATTCTTCCTTCTGCACATTCTTTAACTGAAGTCATTTCTTCTTTATAGCCTCCTTAAAATATTCTTTCCCCAAATAGTTTTAGTATTCTCCTGTCTATTGGAACAATTATTGGATTATTAGAAGAATTATGTTTGAACGAAAAACTTCAAAGGGCATAAATTATAGTTTTTCAGAAATGCACTTACAAAATTTATAATCTTAGCATGTCTTCTACATTTTTTAAAAATACTTCATGATAGATAGCTATATTAGATAACGTGTGCAATCATAAATGCATTATTAGTAAGCATTTAAAGAATAATGGTTGAGCAAAATTAAACTAAAAAAATAATTAAACTTTTCAGAACTATTATTTCAAAATGGAGAATAGTTTAATGAAATATTTGAATTTTGTTTAAAAAATTATTTCTTCCAATAAATTTATTTAACATTTACTTTTAGGTATGCCTGAATGTATTATAGCTGCTGCTGCTGCTAGAATTGGAAAAAAAGTTTTGCATCTTGATAGGTAATGTAATGTTTCATATCTTCATTCGTAGTATTTAGTAAACGAATTCAACATATGGATATGAATATAATATATGAATTCAATATTGTATAATTTAATGCAATTTGTTTAATTTAGAAATAAAGCAAACTATTATTTATTCATCTAGACAAGGAAGAATAAAACAAAAAAAACTGTACACAGCTGAAAATTGATATGTTTTAGTTTAAATGTATTTTTATTTTAATTATATGTTATGCAAAAATTACAAATTTATTAATTTAATTTTGAAAGTAAAAACTGAAATAATATTAAAAAATGTAATTTGTTAAAATAAGCATGCACAAATGTTACCATGTGATTGTAATTTTTAAATTATTTAAGTTTTTAGTATAGTTAGTAAAATCTTTTTCAAATGATGTTAAATTCAAGATTGTTTCAACTTTTATATTTCATTTAAAATGCTTTAAAATGTGAATATATTAATTCTAATGTATCACTTAGTTATATATAGGTGCAGTATGCAAAAAAATTTATTAGAAAATCAAAGGGCCTCTAAAACTGAAAAATATATTTATCGACTAGGAATTTTGAAAAATTTCTCTTCGGGATGAAAATTTTACTGTTGTATAGCTGAAAATAAATAACTTTGAAGCTGATGTATGTAAACAAAAATCAAACAACTTAAATTTTTTATGTTTTTGGTCAAGATCTTTGAAAATCAACATGATAAAAATTTGAGCTGAATGCATAAAAGATGTCACTTATACAAGTTTAATTATAGTCAAAAAGTGGCTATATAAGTTTAAAAAAATATTTATAATTTGATTTTCAAAAATTTATTTTTATATGAGCTTCTTATTTTCTGATGTAGCAATTATTAGTTGTAATCATTGAATCAATGAGACGTTTCACCAAATTATAGCTTAATGAGTGTCATTCATGATCATATTATTTTTGCAATCTCTTAGGAGAAAGAGATTGTTTATTTTCATCTGTCATCTTAAATATGACCTCTTAATAACAGGCAGCAATGAGCAGACTTTTGCTTTACAATCATCTAGCTGGCTAGCTAATAAATGTTCTCATCACATGCTATATAATTGTGGGCCTATTACTTTAGAAAGAACTTCCTTTCCTTTTATAGATTGTAGCTGACTTGTCATGATACATCATGGTAATATCCTAGGTAAACCAAATTATCATAATGATGAAGGACTTCAATGTCAAATGACTGGCATTAAAAAAGAATGTTTTGTTTAATTAATTAGAAAAATTAGTGTTTTATTTGAATTTTAATATATAACGTGTAAACTAATTTTCTAATAAATATTAAAAATATTTAGAATTGTTATAAATATTTCTTTACAAAAAAATAGAGGGCTAACTAGCTTCTTCTTCTCTTTAACTTCAGGAATGGATATTATGGAGGTGATTGGGCAAGTTTTAGTTATGATAAATTTCTTGAATGGATGGATGATGTAAAGGTAATTAATTTTATTTCATTTATACTTCTATTGTAAATGGACTAAAATTGTATCATATAAAAATAAAACTAAATTTCATCAACTTAAATTATAATTAAACATTATGTTTCTTATGTGAATTTCAAGATAAATTATTTTAGGTTTTTTTTTCACTGTGCAAAAATTTTTGTATGTAATCATAAAATCATCATTGAAAATAATTATTTTCTTGTTGCTTTGCAAGAGCATAAATGAGATACTGTAAAATATTCTGATTTCAGTATAGTCCTACCACTGATAATATGGAAAATTGTCAAGCAGCCAAGTCAGACAGATTCAAAAATAGCAGGGTCATAAGAAAGGAAATGGCTTTTAAGAGGAATTTTAATTTTTAATAGTTAAAATCTTAGTTTGCATAATATTAAACAAAAAACTTGATGAAAAAAAAATTTCACACTGACTTTTTTTTTTTTTTTTTTTTTGACTAGCTTTACACCACATCTTACTAGCACTCTAAACAAGTAATTGATTCAGCTGTTTCTGCTGTGAAACAAAGGTTTACCATTCTATATGATTTGTGGTTGGACTATAGTAATTTTTAAAATAAAGTAGTAATATATTGATTAAAGTGGCTATATTTACAAAAACAAATAATAATAACAATAAAAATTTACATCCTTTTAAGGCTTCTCTTGAACCTGATTGCGGCCCTATACAAATGTTACAATATGCTCCATTTCTTGAACCAAATGAAAGAATATCATTATGTCCTAATAAATCGAAGACTATAAGAAACCTAGTCCTTAAATCTTACATCAAGTAAGCAAACAGCATGATTTAACATTCATTTTTATTGTATATGATTAATTATTAATTTATTTCAAATTTCTTTGTATTTGAGTGAACAAAACGTATTTCAATTTCAATTTTGGAAGTACTTAAAACATTATTTTATTATGAGGTTTCTTTGAATAGTAATCCAGAGTGGGGAGTTGGTAAAAAAAAAAAAAAAAAAAAAAAAATTCCAATTCCTGAGTTGAATCAACTACTAACTCTTTGAAATAATTTTATGAACTACTAATGGATTTAGAAAATTTGTGAATTAAATTTAATTACTTTTATTGAACTCGCATATTTGTAAAGAAGTTTTTGCATTAGTAAAGTATTTTTTGCAGTTTTAAAGGTGCAAAATTTGTTCTAAATTTGTTTACAAAAATGTATATATCCTATAAAAATAACAGTACTAATTTAACTGTAGCAAAGTATTATAAAATAGCTGAAAACAAATAAAAAATTGTCCATTTTATTCACAAAAATGCTATGTTTGTAATATAATGAATCGTATTTGTTTATAAAAATAAAAGAGCTTCTATAAAATTTTCTTTCATTGTTCATCTAAGATAGTTTTTTATAAGCCTCAGTGCTGAGAAAAGTTGCTCTCAATACTCACTTGATTTGCTGCTAAAGTAGTCACTGTTTTCCCTAGATGTTGAAAAATAACTAGGAAAAATGAATTTATTTTTTTATTTTGTTTTTAGGAAAAACTAATGATTTTTTTTTATTAAGAGATACAATTGAATTGCCTCCTTAATGTTTAATTTTAACTTTAATTTTATATCAACTGTAATTTCTCGAAAAATATACTAATTACTCCAACTCCAATTAGCTTGGATTTTAATCTGTTTTTATCAATATCATTTACTGCAGAATCCATTATATGCTATTTGTCCCACATAATGTCTCTAATGTTAGATCCAAATAAATGACTGTTTAAAACCCTAGTTTGTAAAAACTTTTTTTAGAAACTTTTATTAAATATGTATTATCAATACATGAAGTTTAAAATTTTGTTCATTCCTTGACATTAGAAATGTTTTAAGCATTATTTATGAATGATGTATAAGTTATGCTTTAAAAAAATTATAATGAAAAACTATTTAATTTAAAAATAACATTTAGTTTTCATGCATGTATCTGGAAAAATATTGTAAGAGAAGTGTTTCTTTATTCTTTTAAATGCACATTTTAAAACAGTGACTTTCTTCTCAGAGATTCTCCTGACCTTCCAGTTCCAGCAACTGCCAACGATTCTGAAAATGATAATGGAGATCAAAGCACTGAGAATAATACCACAGAGGAAGAAGGTTCTGCACTTCCTTTAAGTTCTGAAATTGTGGGTAAGTGCTATTTTATTTATTATTTGTCATTCTGAACTGGACATAAAAGTGACTTTGTGGTTTGCATATTTGAAAATGAAGCTTAGCTTTAAACCCCTGAAGGGAATTAAATCGAAAATTCCTGTACTTACAGTAAAGATGGGTATGATAAGTACTTTGCCCAGAAAGTTTGAGAATCCAGGAATGAGTGCCCCCTCTTTCTTTCATATGCTGTCCGTGGAGTGTTAGATTAAAACTATGGTGGCAAATTGTGAGTATTGTGCACTACTACTACACCACACCACACATCACTGTGGATAGGGCTGAGTTGCCCCTTTACAGTTTGGGAAAGATGTGGGTGAGAGGTCTGATTGGGCTCTGTGATGCTCTACAATCATATGAGACCAGGTCCTACGGCTTAAAGTGGCATTCAAACCACTACAAACATCCATGGCATCGCAGGGATTCGAACCTGAAACCCGTGGTACTGAGCACCAGAGAGCTATACACTCGGCCATCAGGTCTCCATGGGTATTGTGAACAAGTTACAAAATCTGCTACAATTTTATCTATATCTGTTATCCTCTACCCTAGGTTTATATAGCATTAGGAATAAATGATTAAAAGGCCAATGTTCTAGGAATTAGAAGAAAAAAAATGAACTGTGTAATTCAGTACTGTGTTCTGAAATATACTATATTACTAATTGCATTAATTAGGATATTAATTGTAAAAAGTAATATATGCAATAGATATCAGTTATAAGAAAACATTTTGTGGCTTATTTATCTGTTACAACTATTCTCTTTTTTTAAAACAACATTTTTCATATTAAAAAAAATTATATTTAAAAATAATTGTATCATATGTTATTTGTTTATAAAAATGATAAAAAATGCATCATTTTTATTTGAAAAAAATTGTGTTATATATTTATTTATTTATCTTATGTATGATTCTTCAGAGCAAAAGATGTAGGTGTATTTTGTTTAGCATGAGAAAAAAAAACATATTGCATTCATCTTTATTATAGTTATCTTTTAAATCATACTATACAATAATAAATGACAGTTTCATCTTTCCAAAACCAGTCAAAAGTTGATTTTAACTATTTCATCACCAGTATCAGGAATCATGTATCTTTTATACAATGAAATCAGCCATTAATTTTCCATATTACATAATTATAGAATAATATTCCATACATATTTACTGAATTTAAATTTTTCTCTTAAACTATTTGACTACTTTGTTACCAGTTAGTCAGCTACTTTACTTCTAGCATTATGATTTACATCTGTTCACTGTGGTATTGTCCATTTCAGTTATGCACATAATGTTTTTTAATATCCATATTTTTCATTTTATTGATAAAATCAATAATAGTTAAACAATTATCTGAAATTTTATTTAATTAATTTTATGTTTCATGTATGATTAGAAAATTTTTAAATTAGTGAAGATAGTAATTTGATAAGGTTCAACTGTATTAAAATATCTTACAGACACAGTTTTTTGAAAAAAAAAATATGTTGTAGGTGAAGCAGCAGAGCAAGTTGAGGATAATAGTAATACTGATAGTGAGAATCAAGAAATAGATACCAATTCAAATCCTCAGCCTATTCCTGTGCATCAAGAATGGACCACAAGTGCATTTATGGAGAATCGTAGAAAGTTTAATATTGATTTAGCCCCTAAGGTATGTTATGATTTATTTTCAATCCATAGTTTTAAATTATGTACTATTGTGTTTCATAATATTTTTTAATATCTATATTTTTCTTTCTTAATTTTTTTGTTTCAATGTTTTACTGCAATAGTTCTGATTATTTTTATAAGCAGATTTGGATAATAATCAATATTATATCATTAATTAGCAGAATGTTTTTAAATTTTTATTTATGAATCAAAATTTTTTGCCTCTTTGCTTTATCTTAATTGTCTGAAAATTGAAAGTTTCCTTTCTTTTCTTTTTTTTAGATTCACAGCTCAAAATAAAACTTACTGTTCATTTGATAATTTATTTGTCACAAATAATTGGCTTTGGATACTTTAATCCTGATTCTAATAATCAAATTGATTGTGAATACATCAAACATATTCTTTTGGAAAATTTGCAGGAAGTTTTATTAATGTACTATCAGAAAAATATTCATTTTATTTGTTTTTAAGAAGTAATTATTATGATTCTCCTTAAACTATTTATTTTGTGAGACAAAATTTACAACACAATAACAATGCATAGTTTTTCATCAAAAAATTTTTTAATTAAAATAAATGCTGTGATATTGGAATAATTATTTGAATAGATAAGATCAATTATTCAGAGCTGTATATTCTGATACAAAATATTTTTATATGCAAGGTGGTTAAAGATCTTTGTATGATTTTAGAAAACTATTAAAAATATGTACAAAATCTAAGCATGTGCGACTTGTAATATTTGAAAAAGATTTCAAAGTGTTTAAAAAAATTCCCTGTATATTTAGGTGATTTTTTTAATATCACCCAAATATACAGAAATTCTTTTTTTTACATGCATTTGTAGAAGTCAACTTGAGGAATCAAAAAAGATGTGTGTTAAAGGGATACTCAGGCCACAAAAGCTTTTATTTCTGTTGGCTAATAATGGAGAAAAATCGATGTGAGAAAGAATATAAATTTAAGAAATAGCATTTTAAAGCAAAAAAAATAAGAATGGCTTGGGATATGTATCAAAGTTACGAATATTTTGTATTATAGTCACTGCTTGCACTATTAACATAGTAGAAAATGAAAACAATACATTTAAAAAACTTATTGCTGATGCCATGCATGCTAACATAGCTATTTTACTAAGAGCATGGCCAGAATTGGAGTATAGACTTTAATGTATACTGCTCAAAACAATTGGAGGATATGAAAGGTTATGTGAGTTTGGTATGAAAACTACATAATCAACTACCATAACTGTATAGAAAACCATGAAATAAAAGAGATTGAAAAATCATCATATTTATAAACTCTGGAATGTGCACATTTTTCTGTGGCATGAAAAATCACATATTTTAGATAAAACATGAAAAGAGATGTAGCATTTCTTATATAATGGAAAATGTAATAAAAACAATTACCATTGAAATCTTAATAATGAAGATATCTCAATAACATGAATTAATCACATTGGCAGCTCAGGGGAACAATTAGGTATTTAGAAGGTCACAAAATTATGATTGATCTATCATACTAATGGCTAGAAGTGGTAATATGAATGCCATTTCACTGTGATAGCACCATCAAAGAGCTACTGGCATCAAAGATTAATGATTTAAGATTTAAATTGTTTGAAATTGCCTCCTTCATATTGAATTGTATTCTTTGAGACATAAAGTTGCTTTAATAACAGTGGACCACAATGCTGCTCAAAAGTATCTGATTTAAAGATGTGATAAGTGAAGCAATATTTCTTTCATGAATAAGTCTCATTTTAATGTACAATTTGGCAATAGAACTTAAATTATATGGAGAGAATATAGCAAAATAATGTACATCTGTGCATGAAAATGGCAAATTCATTTTTCAAGTTGCTATCTCTTTCAATGGCCATACTGGTTGGTATATCATTAGGTCACTGACTGCTCAGTGATATGAGGAGGAGATCCTCACATCTTTATTCTGAAGAAATGAGGAGGGATTCCTTCTTAAAACAATAGCAGCAGATTACATCATGCCTGGCCAGTAATTAATTTTCATTTTGACAAAGGAATTAATTCCTCAATTAGATTTGACAACTTATTCCTCAGATTTAAACCTAATCAAGTATATATGGACATTTTAAGATAAAGGATTGCTAAGTGCTTATACCCCCTGGAAAATTCCATATTTTTGCTGTTTTTTTTATAATTTTAATTAAATTTAATTCTTTTTTTTTTCCATGTGTATTTTTTCCCATTACATACAATATTTATAAATCAAATTTTTTTTATCATTCTCCATTTTCATTCAACATCATAATATCCCTTTAATGTTTTAATCTGTATATATTCATAAAATTATTGTAGATAAAATGAGAAAACATTGAAGTCTTTAAAGAATTTAAACTTGTTGACCATTTTATACTTTTTTTTCTGTTTAAATAAATTTCATGAAAAGAATCAAATTTCTTTTGAAGCAGCTTGAAAGATTTGTATTTGAATACTGATTTATTGAACATTTTTAATCTTTTAACTTGTATTAATATGTTTCAGAAAACAATATTTTTTATTTGATATTAATTAATGTAACAGAACTTTATTCATTATTTGAAGTATAATTTCAATAAATTTATTTTAGATTATGTTTTCAAGAGGCTCTCTTGTAGAATTATTGATTACTTCTAACATTGCTCGTTATGCAGAATTTCAGTGTATCACTAGAATATTAGTTTACACAAATGGCCATATAGAACAGGTAATCAAATATTTCATTGAATAACTTATTAAATAATAAATTTTATTAATGTGATCTCAAAATACTATGATCTACCTTAACTTATAGATGTAATTTTATATAAAGTTGTAGCCGATAATTAAAAAACCACTTTTATAAATAGATGTTGTAATTCAATTTGATAAGACATGTTTATTTATATGACATTGTATTTATTATGCCTACCAGAGAACTGCCAAATTTCCCCTTATACTGGATTCTTGATTTCTCATAAATAACCAGTTTTGTAATAGATTAAAAGGTATGTAAAAGAACATTAACAATAATGTGTAGTTTGAGAGCCTTTTTTTTTCGGGAGGGGGGAGAGAAACAGTGGAAAAGGCTTTCTTGGAGATATTTCTAACTGGCAAAGAAGCATGTTACTGAAGTACATGTTAGTACACTATTTTTTGTTTCTTTTTAAGCAGATAAAAATAAAATTTGTAACATCCTGCTAAAAAATCCAACTGGTGTCACCAACCAAACCAAGGTTGGCCCAATAATAATATGTAATATTCATTTATTGTTGTAGTATCTATTTTATCTAGTATCATAAAAAATGGTGAATAAAATAATAGCTGTCACAAACCTTCTTAAAAAAACAAAAGATTTCTTTTGGCTACCAAATTAAAGAATTCTTTCAAGAAATATTCTGTAACTCTGCCTTATAAATTTTTTTAAAATTATTCTGGATCGAAAGAATACAAATAGCATATTACAATGAGTTTTCATAATTACTTCTCAAGTTTTTCTATCTCTTTCATAAAAAAAAATAATTTAATGTAAATAATTTAAATTATTTCTGCAATGTAATTTTTTGGAAAAGAATTTATTAATCTTTTAAAAAATAAAATAGGCAATTAAAAGGAGCTGCAAATGATAGAAGATTTCTGTACTTTTATAAAATGCAGCAAGAGGAAACACTCATTTATAGGGTCAAAATATGTGAAGGAATAAAGATGTTCATTATTTGATTTGAGAATAAAATAATTAATATCAAGAAAAATGATAATAAATGTAATTGTTTCATTTGTTTTAAATTTTTAAAAAAAATCCATTTACCCTCCATGATAATATAATGTGTTATAAAATATTTGCTTTAATAGAGATAATTCTTGTGTTATATAGTAGTATTCCTATATAATATAACCTGTGATTTTTTTTTTTTTTTTTTTTTTTCTGTTTTTCATAAAACTGAAAAATATTTATAATTCAGTTTTTATTTTTCCCAGATTATTTTTTTTTTTTATCTGGGGTGTAGTTAAAACTCATGTAAAAATTCTTATAGGTTCTTTTAATTAATTAAAAAAAAATATTTTTATCATTAAATTGCAACTTTAAATTATTTAATTTAAAAGCAATCCGCAAAAGAATTTCAAATAGGAAATGATGCTGTAATTCTTTATGCATTCTTATTCACACTTGCGATGTATGTTTTGTATTTAACTTATATTGTGGTTCTTATTCATTAATAAATATCCAAATGAATAAAATTGTTGTTTAATTTTAAATTTATTTCTTTAAACTTCTAATTTTGTATTTTATATAATTTTTCCTTAATTATTGTTTAATATTTATGTATAATTAATCTTTTATCATTATGTATAAAAAATAATGTTTGTTTTAAAGAATATGAAAAATTTTGTGTTCTATTTTAGGTACCATGTTCTAGAGCAGATGTTTTTAGTACTGAAAATGTGAATCTTGTAGAAAAAAGGATGTTAATGAAATTTATGAATTTCTGTTCAAAGTTTGAAGAACAGAGTGCAGATTTTGTGGGTAATGTATTAATGTTTATTAAGAATTGTTTACTTCTGTGGATTTCATTGTTTATATGTAATTCTTCCTTTTTCAGGATATGAAGATAAACCTTTTGTAGAATTTTTAAAATCCCAAAAATTAACTTCAAATATTCAGCACTACATAATTCATGCCATAGCAATGGTTGATGAATCTTGCTCTACACTCCAGGTTTGTTTTTTCATATTTGTAAGATCTGCTCACATTAATTTTAATAGATTTAAATTTAAATTATGAATATGAAATTTCATGAAAATTAAAAAAAAATTGTAATATTGAATCTTAAATTTTTAGTGAGAATTTAAAAATATTGTTAAAATTTATCTTGCATCACATCTTCTCTCTTTTCAAAAAATTACAGCTATCTCCTGTCAGTCTCAAGCCCTCAATAAGTTTTTCTCATTCTTCTTAAAAGATGTATTCATTTTTCTCTTACATTGATGTTCTGTTATCTTCTGGAGAAAAAAACTAAATAAATCACACACACATTCACAAACGATCTTTTTCTAGCAAATAATTTTAACAAAATGCAGATTATTCTCGGATGCTTATAAATCATCTCCAAAAATTTCTATTATGTGAATTATATAATCTCTTTATCTTCTAGTAAACTGTTTAATTTCCTAGGGTCTCAAAGCCACACAAAAGTTTCTTCTGTCCTTGGGCAGGTATGGAAATAGTCCATTTCTTTGTACTTGTTATGGGAGTGCAGAACTTCCTCAATGTTTTTGCAGGTATGTACAAAAATTTCAAATTGTTAATTTTTTAATGCATTTTGAAAATGGGTTTTTATTTTAGCTTGATTTATTCTTATAAATATAAACAAATCTTATTTTTCATAGTATTATTACATATATTGTTACTATATTTTCTTTCTGTTTTGTAGAAACAATAGTTAAATCAGTGATTCTTGCATCCTTAAAATGCTATGAGTTGAAATATTTGGTTTGGTTTATAATAAGCTAAATTAATAAATAAGTTAATTTTTTTCCTTTTTGGTAAAAAAGAAAAAAATGATAATAAATATATTATAAATTAAACTATTCTTAATAAATGTGAAAAAAAATATAATTTTGATATCAAGTTTTTATTATCATCATTAGTTCTGAATTAATAATAGTTACTTTCTTCTTGACTATAGAAAGTTACTTGTTAAAAAGATACTGATTATTTGGTAACAATCTCATTTTCTTCATTAATTTTATTAAAAAAGAATCAGTTTTATTATAAAAAAAAGCTGTCAAAAAAACATTTTTAATTTTTCCGCGAATAACTGGTGCAAATTATTAAAAGATTTTGACAACTCGCAATCTTATTATTTATTGTAGGAATGAAGAGTATTGCTGCCAGTCAATTAATACGAAACTTTAATCTATTATCTTTGGAAAAAACGTGTTCTTAGAAGGCTCATTTGTAGGAGTTAATTTTTATCACAAAGAAGGGGGGGACTTTAGATTGTATGCATAGGCCTTTAATAAATTCAAAATTTTTCTTCATGTATAATCCGTAGATAATAAACTATTGCTATTTATTTGTATTGTTTTATTGGAAAATGTATAAAATGCTTAAATTATTATGACATTCAATTTAAATAAAAAGTTATGAGGAGGATTTATTTATTTATTTTTCTGAGCAACGCAAAAGTTTAAAATTTGAGAGTCAGAGATATACTATATGATCATTTATTTCAACTTAAGATGTTTATTTCCGTAGATTGTGTGCTGTATATGAAGGAATGTATTACCTCAAGAGGCAAGTGGATGGCATTTTTACTGATCAAGAAAATAAGTGTACTGGTATTGTCTCAAGAGGACAAAGAATAGGTTGCGAGTAAGTACCAATACAACTAAAATTTTTATTTGTAAGTGTAATCTAAATGCTAGTGTATTAAATAAGATTATTCATCAATTTTATATATATATCAATGTTATATTAAAAATTCGATTTTAATTAAAAGTTTAAATGAAATTAGCTTTTATTTATTAAAGTATAGTTGAAATATTCATTTATGTGCAGGAATGAAATTGAATATTCTTAACTGATATTATCAATTAATTTTAAAAAAAAGTATAAAGAAAAAAGTTTGTTTTCCTACCTTTTTCTTTATTCTGTGGTGTGAACTTAGTATAGATTTATGGTCGATATTTTTTAAAAAATATTTTTTAATTTTGATTTCATATATGAATATTTTTTTAAATAAATTTAGTTTTATGTATGTGCATTTTTAGATGGCTTGTAATGGAGTCCACATATTCTCCTGTCAATTACTATACATTGTCTAATCCTCAAAGGTTAGTACAAATGTAATATTACATTTTTATTAACTAAATTTATTACAAAAAAATGAATTTGTATTTTTGTAGTAAACTATAGGAAATTGAGCTTTCTTTTTAAATTAATTTCTTATGTTATGTATGTTAGTTTATATATGTTTAGAGCATTAAAAAATAAACAGCATTAAAAATTTTGCACATTTAAACAGCATTAAAAAACTATATTCCTATTACTGCCCAATTGTTTCTGGATGTCTGTTATGATTTTTTTTAATTAATTGATACATCACATTCTCTTTTTAATTCAAAATTCTCTGTATAAATGTAACTTCAAAATTTTAAAATATGATATTAAATTTCTCTTTTTTAATTGCTGATTTTTAAATTAAATTGATTAAATTAATTAATTAAATTAAATTGATTTTTTTGCCAAAAAAAATTTTTTTTTCCTAATTTTAATTAAAAATCAGGTGTAATTTTTTTTTTTTTTTTTTTTTAATTTTATTAATTGTTAAACAAATAATTATCTTTTAAAAAAATATTACTTTTATTCTACATATATATTAATGTAATTAAATCCACAAATTATACATTAAAAAGCTGGAAACTTCTTGATTGAAATATAGTCCACATACTATCTTTTATTGTTAAAAAAAAAAAATGTTGCCTGAGAATTCTTTTCTCGTGAAGATAATAGATGAAACCTTTGCAATTATTGATTTAAATTTTCATCCTTCTAGCAAATATAAAGTTTTAATTCTGCCACAATTAAAAAAAAAATTCCATTCTAAATCTGTTAATTCAAAATCTGAAGTTTCCAAATATTTTTCTGCAATTATTTTTTACAATTTTTAATAAGCTTTTGATTATTTTACCTTAACTTATATCTTATTATTATTAAGCTAAGTAAATAATTCTTTGTCATGGTTCTTTCATGTCTCTCTTCTATATGAATTTTGTGTATTGTATTGTATTTATCATTCTAATTTTAAAAATACTTTGAAAATTTACAAAGTGTTGTGCTAATATTAGAGCAATACTCTGCCACATAAATATATCCCATTTTTTGCCACATAAATATTTCTAATTAATTATTCATAATATAAACATAATTATTCCCTTCCTCACTTATTTGTGTTAATCAACTGTCTAATTTCATAAGATTTTTTGGCGTATAACTTTTCAATCTTGTTTAGTCCAATTTTTTTCTATATTGATATGTTAAGATACTTTTCAAATCATTGTGATAGTTATTTTATATATATATGTGTGTATATATATATATTCTTTTTATGTAATATTGTATTTCAGAAATAAAATTAAGTAGCCAAAAATAAGATCTTTTTCATTGTAGAAAAATAATGATTGATTTTTTTTTCATTTAAATAATAGAAAAGTCAAATTTTTATATTGATAATCATCATTTTTTTTAATGTTAGTTAACAGTTAAATAGTTTCTAATAAATGATACATTTTCAAGAAATTTTCAATAGCAAATGTATTTGATTATTTAATTTTCTAATGGATCTCTTGTATATTTTTTTCTTAAATATTAAAGTAGAAATTTATTTTTAGAATCTCTCGGGCTATTCTGATTTCAGATGCTTCTGTTTATCCATCTGAAAAAAGAGAGGTATGTGTATTAATTATATCATAAATTATTCGTTTTTAATTGAAATAACTATGAAGTAATTTATAATTTATTTCTTACAAATTTAACTTTTTTTAACTTTAACTAGTGAAGATGACAGCTTATTGCTAGAATTTTGTGAAAGTCAATTGTAAATAAAGTGTTTAAGTATATTGTTTTAGAATAGAAAAGCAGAATAAAAATTTTCTATTAATAAAAAAAATTCCATTTGAAACCCCAATTTTGGGCCTGTGAAATTCCTGAACATTTGTTTTTAAAATATTTCTTCTCTTTAGAATATTTTATTAAGGCTTCCTCCTACTTCTGGAATGAAAAGTGCTGTGACTGTTCTAGAGTTTAATTCCAAAAACTATGTGTGTCCTGAGGATTTATGTAAGTTGAAAGTACAATAAAATTTGCAATATTTTCAATTTGTATGTAACAAAACAATTTAATCTTCATCTTGAATATTTTTTTAAATTATATATTTGTACATTATATGACTTTTAACAATTTATTCAAAATTTATTTATCAGATAATTCATTAAGTCAGTTTTTTTAAATGTCAGAAGTCTTAGTTGACAGAAGATCAGGCTTCTGATCTTCTGTGAGATAATAAATAATACATAAAAGAAAGAAAAAAAACTTTCCCCAAAAATTCTACATTAGAATGTTCACTCAATCCTGTAAAAGGATTCTACAGTTTTAGTTGTGATAATTCAGTTTGTACTTGTGCTGTAGATTTTTTTATTTTTTATTTTGTCTGTAGTTTTATTTGCTTTTGTTGATTTCTGTATTTTTTTTTATTTTTTTTATTTATTATTATTAATAATATTATTAGAAAATTTAAATGTAACAAAAACAGTAAACTGCTAAAAAGTGTGTACAAAAAGAAGTTAGCAAGTTTTAATTCAATAGCCAGTATTAATTCTTTACGTACCAAGATTGTGAATTCTATATTATGAACAATATTGTTTATTGTAAGAAACATGATTTAAAATCTAATAACTTAATTTGCTTTGCTTAAAATTAATTAAATGTTTGTTTAGAAATTCATGTCACAAATATCTCCATTGTTGATCTACCCAACTTCTATTCTATTAATGAAGGATTCTGTATAATTAAATGCAATTTTTAAAAATGTTATAAACCAAATAGTGTTAAAGATCTCTTGGGAAATTTTCATTACACATAAAAAAAATGAAAACCTCACATGTACAAATAATTCCAAGAAAAACTCTGCAATTATCTAATACAAGATCTGCATTTAATTCCCTTTTTTCCTCTTAGAGTAGGTACCTCCAAATTAACCTGCAGGTTAAAACTTTATGAGCCTTATAAATGGCCCATGACAGCAAATGTTAGACAATACTTGAATTGGTTGAAATTGAATTTATTAGTTATAAGTTGTGAATTCAGGAAGAACTTAATAGGTGTTATTACTTATGTTTTGTTCATTAATATCTTTTTTTTCTTATATATATATATATATATATATTTTTTTTTTTTTGTAGTTGTTTAGCAAAGTTTTTTTGTTTTAAAATTTATATTTTAATTTCCTTATGGGATACATTCAGAGACTGATTTTTTTGCATTTACAGATGTGGTGTATATGTGTTGTCGTTCTTCAAAGCAATTCTTCTGAGGATTTGAAAGAAGCTGTTGAATTGTTGTTTACAACTGAAAATACAGGTTAGTCATTTATTCAGTTTTTTACAAATTTCTTTTTAAAAGTTTTTAAAGTTATTTTTAATAAATACTTATTATAGGATATTTGCAATACTATCTTAATTTAATAATGCATGGCAAATATTAGTTCAAAACTGAATTTGCACTTTAACATTAAAAATGGGTATTATTTTCCAAATTTCAGTAAATATAAATAAAATTTCTTTAATTGCAAGGATTCTTATTTTCATTTAAGTTTTGATGAAGTGTTTCATGCATAATTCACTTAAAAATAAACTTAAATGAATAAATTTAAGTGTAATTAATTTTTGGTTTATATTTTTTATTAAACTTATTTTAAATAAATTTTTAAAATTCTATATTTAAGTGAAGGAGAAAAAGCAATATTAGTAAAGATGAAGATATGTGCATATATAGATATGTATGTATATTTATAAATTTTTTTCTTCGTAATCTTAAATGGCATTTATAAAACTGGATCATGTTTAGTTTATAAATGACATATGCAACAGATTATATGCATTGAAAATTTAAAATGTAGTTTTTTTTTATCAAATAATTTTTATGTGGTTTTAATATTTTTATATAATTATAATTATTGTTACTGTTTCTTTATCGCCATAGTTTACAGTTAATTTTTTATTAGAAATAATACATTTTAAGTCTAAACAATGTGAAGTGTATATATTTAAACTGCCCTCATATAGAATGAATTCATTTATATTCTCATATTTAAGATTATATTTTGTGTATATAATGTACATTTTCTACAGTAAGAGTATTGAAGTATATTTACTTACTTTTTTATTTTTTGTAAGAGAATGGGTGTGATTTGTTTTATTGTAGCTTGCACATGTTAAATCCTCTGATAATCACTGTTTATATATGATGAATCTTCAGAAAATTAGTTTTATATTTTCTCTTAACTTTTATATAAAACAAATAATTTGCTAAAAGTTATTGTAATAATAATTGCACTACCAATTTGTGGTTGTGGAAATATTATAATGTAACACAACAATAATTTGTTATCAGTTAGAGATAGCTCAAAAATCAAATAATTTAAAGTTTTGTCACATTAAGTATACATTTATTTTTGCATAAGGAAGTTTAACATTTATTTGTCTCAGAAAAAATTTCATATGAAAAACGAATTACAGACATTAATTTGCACATTATGTTATAAAACATATTTTACCATGAGTGTATTATATTAATAATAATAAATGTTGATTTATAATAAGCAAACAAATTGTGCACTCACATTTTTTTTATTTGATAAAATACTAAAACTTCCCATATTTGTGTGAGAAATTCATTTCAGTAATTTTATTTCATGAATAAGTTAATTTGATTATCTAACTCATGCATCCAAAATAATAGAAAAGGTTTTCCAGTAATTAAATAGATACAAAAAAAAAATATGTCTACTTTGTAAAAAGTATTATAGTCATTTGTGTTACAATTTTTTTTTTTTTTTTTTTTAACTTTAGTACAAGGTTATAAAAAATGTTATTTTTCTGCACTATATTTATTTATTTTTATTTGCTAGTACAATTGGCTTTGATTTTAAAAAGTTATTTCTATAAACTCTTTCCTCAATTGTGATAGTTGTGTCGATCGCAATTTCGGGGCAACGGGCGTACCATATTACGGAGTTCCTAGGTGGTTTTAAGAACCACAATACCTCCACATCTTAATTTAGTTAATAAATTAGCATAAAATGTATTTGCTTCAATTATAGAATATTAATAAAATAAATGATAAGAAACTTACAATTTAGGAAAAACACCTCTTGCTTGGAAAACAATTAAAGCAAGAGGTCGAAAAAGCTAAAACTATAGGTACAATTAGGGGTCCGTTGACGATGCCCAAAAAAAAGATTACAGATCAAATTAAAAAAGTCGCAATTTCTACAAATGTAATTGTAGTTCGTTACAGTTTTATTTGTCAATCTAATAAAAAAAAGAAGAAAAAAAAATCATAGAATTTTTCATTCCTGCTATTAACAATAAATGTAATTTGCAAGGAGCATCCAAATTAGAAATCTGCGCAATAACTTATTTTCTGTGAGATGAAAAATTTAATCCTATTAAATTTGAGAAATTAATTGTTGAAAAACAATCTCATGCCAAATAATTCACGATTTTCAAGTAAAGATACTACATTGATCTGAACACTCATGTCACCACATTGATTTGATCTTGTAATATGTTATTTCAATTTATTGTGCCTATTGAACAAAAGTAAAAAAGATAAATTATGAAGTTAGGAAAATGATTTTGAGGAACTTTGTATTTATGAAGTAAATTATATATATTTTGTTTTGAGCTTTATACATATCTGATTTTAAACTCATAATGCTTTTTTATGCAAATGCAATGAATCTATAATGCAAATTCAAATATTGACTTTTTATTATTAAATTAAATACTTCTTTCATTTTAAAAGATTAGATTTAGACTTTCCTTGTAACATTTTGATTTTGTATTAAACAGTAAATTTTGAGTCACTATCACTTACTAGGAATGGATCATGAATCCGATAACTTATAGACAATTTTATTATGGGAACTTAACTTTAGTAATAATGTGCCTTACACTAGTGGGGGAGAAAATGCTTTACAAATAAGTGTACCATATTTGTGTTTTATGAGAGAAAATCTTACCTGACAGGTTGTTAGTGCCAAAACTATACTGAGTCTGATTTTAAAAAATGTGTCCAGTCCAGTTGAAAATTAATTCTTGCTCACTCGTATACAAGTCATTTGTGCATCTACTGGTACACACAACTGACACTTAGAATGTTAATTTGAAATATACTTTATTTATTACGATAATGGTAAAAAATCATTCAATCCTAATAAATATCACATTAAATTTTTGATCATTTTCTAGATTCTGTGGATGACAAGCAAAATCAGAAACCTAAATTATTATGGAGTGTT
Organism: Caerostris darwini; assembly: GCA_021605075.1. NCBI lineage: Eukaryota > Metazoa > Arthropoda > Arachnida > Araneae > Araneidae > Caerostris > Caerostris darwini. The sequence continues at coordinate 604,077 of BPLQ01013128.1, forward strand.
TACTTTAATCAATTGGATACATCAACCATTAATTTAGATGAAGATTGTCCAACTGGAGTTTTCCTTACATCTAATCCAGATTTAGATTTGGACTATGAACATGCTGTTAAACAAGTACAGTATCTAGCATAATATAGTCTTATATTTTTTACTAATTTTTATAACTTAAAATATTTATTAACTTTGCTGTCCAAATTTTTCTCTGCATTATTTTTGATCCTGTGTAAATAAATTAAATTATAAAAAAATTTCTTATTTTTTAATTTTAATGAAAACTGTTATTTTTCATTATGAACTGAGATTTCTAAATGTTAATCTTAAGTATCATATCCTTTCATCATCGTTTGCCTAACATTCATTAAAAATATAAATCAGAGTGATTGTATATTGATATATTTAGTTTGGATATATTTATGAAAACAATAATATTCTGGCCTACCAATCCCAAAAATGATGAAAATTTTTCGGGAAGAGGGTGGGTTAAAATACAATAATAAAATAAGAGATACTTATAATAATGAGGCAAGTGTAATAGATTTATACTTTGAGATTTTATTCAGCTAAAAATAATGTCTGTAAAAATTAATTGTATTATGTACTTATAGGCTCATGAAATTTTTGAAGCTATGTATCCTGGAGAAGAATTTTTGCCTCGTTCACCTGATCCCGAAGACATCCTCATTGAAATGCATAACAACCCTGGAGATGAGGGAGAATGTGGGAAGATAGAGAATGATGTTAGCAGTATGGATGGAGATGGTGAAAATAATACTGCCGATGAAGATGGTGAAAATAATACTGCCGATAAAGATGGTGAAAATAATACTGCCGATAAAGATGGTGAAAATAATACTGCCAATAAAGATGGTGAAAATAATACTGCTGATGAAGATGGTGATCAAAATGCACAAGAATCATCTGAGGCAATTGCTAATGATGAAAATTAGTAATGAATCCACTTTTTGAAAGCTTTTTTGTGATTCTTTTTCATTTGATCTTATTACTGAAGAAGTCATCTCTTTATACGGTATGATATAAAGGATTTATTATAATTATATGACTTTGTCATGTAGATGAAAAAAAATTTTTGTTGTCTTTCTAACTCATGGATTGGCCAGGTGCTGTCCGATGTCCATATCTGGTTCATCTTAACTTTATGCATCATAGTAATTTAAAACATAAAGCTTTTAGCACTTAAATAGCACTATATTATCAATATTGAATCAGGCTTAACATTTTTCATCATAACATAATTTCAAATGAATTTTTTACTAAAAATATTATTATTTAAATTAAGTAATCAATTTACATGACTTGAATTTTTTTTTTTTAATTTAATTATATCAATTTTTTTCATAAACATTTGTAAGAAATAAATTTTTTATGACATTTAAATCAAAGTATTAGTTTTTTAGTTGTTGAATATTTAAACAGTTTGTTGATAATAAATGACTAAAATTTTTGTTTTAAAAAGTTTAAAATGTTTAACCAAGATTAAAATTATTAAACAAGAATAATTTTTTAAAAAACTAAATAGTTTAGTTATGACTGGTACTTCATACTGAGGAATGTTAACTTTTAACTTTCCTCTGTAGCTTTTCACCAAACAACAATAATTATATGAGAAGCAAATAGTTGTTGTGAAATTGTTATTTTTGAACTGCATATGCTTTTCTTTAGAAAATTAGGGAATTTATATGCATTTCTGAAATTCTTGTAGCTTTTACTCTGCATGAGCAAACACTACAAAAACATTAGCTTCTGCTTTTTACTTTAATTATATTAATGAAGAATTATATGTAAGGAACATTCAGAATTAGAAAAAGTGTAAAAGTATTAAATTTAAATGAGTCAAGGAAAGTAAGAAAATGTATTAAAAAATGTATATCACTATGAAGTGGAATTTGAATGATTAATAATGAGGAAAAATTTATCTTTTAAAGGAAGATATGCTATTAGAATAATTTTTATATTTCGTGTTTACATAATTATCAAAAAATGTAATAGAATTAAATTATTTGATGTATAGGGATAAATTTTGTGTAATCAAGTAATTGTTCTTTGTTTTGTTATTTGTGATTGATTATGAGTTTGAAATAAATATTAAGATGTATATTTAATAGTTTTACATTTCCTATTAATTGTTATGAATAATATTGGTCTAAACAATAAAAATTCCAGAAGTTTATAAAAATAAATTTTTGTGAATGGATGAACTGACTACTTTTAAATTATAAATTTCATTGCTTAGTTTATTTGTTAATGTCAAGATACTATATTATTTCATCATTTAAAATTTATTAACAATATTATCCAATTTGAATAGAAAAATTTAAAAAAATTATCATTGTATTCTTTAAAAATTGCAATTATCTTATTGTATTTTGAAAAATAATTTCTCATTTGAATTATTAATCCATGTCATTTTTTGTGATCTATAAACATTTAAGTATAATTATGTTATAATATATTTCAGAAATTATTTTAAATATTTATTGTTTGTAATTTTGTGTGTGTGTGTTTAATTTCTACTTTTCTTTGCCAATAAAGCTGTGATTTTGTAGTGATAAATGTGTCCAGTGCCTGTAGACCATGAATTTATTACTATGTATATTTTTTATAATGAATAAAAAAATTCTAAATTGCATTTTTTTTCTCTTTTTCAGAAATTAATAAACTTTTACTATAAAAAAAATTACTTTTGATTTTCCACTTATACTTTTCAGATTAAATTTTTTAATTTTATTACACATTTTTTTATATATTTTAAATAAAATGTAAATTTCCTAAAACTTTGTATTTTATTAGGATCATTTTGGAAATAGCTTACTTTAACTTTTACCTTTTTTTAATTGATTTAAATATTGTAACTCATTATGCTAAAAATTAGTGTACCAAGAATTAATCGTTAGAACCGATTAAAATTTTACTTCTGTGTTTGTAAGGTTGATTTAAGGAAATAATTACAAAATGAAAGCAAGAGGATAATTTTATACAGAAGGACTCACAAAGACATATGTCATCTTATACCACGATGAACCATCTCTAGCTTGAATCCATTAAACAATACAGTCTTGTATTGAGCATACAGGTTTCATAAGATGTCATTCAACATTTTCCATGATTGCTTAAACCTGACTCTAGTTCAAGCCCTACGCTGTCCAAACATGTCGATTCTGATCATTCCATCCATTTATTGATAATTTTGGAAGAAATGAGTCCTTTGCAATGTGTGGGCGACATCTTTTACTGCATGTGACCGAACATTATCTTGTATACGGGAAAATACATTATGCCATGAAAAACAATACATGTGTCTAATGATGTTGCAATAGTACTGTGGAGAAGAGATTGAGTGTTGTATGCAATGGCATCCCAAACTATCACACCAGATGTGCCACTCCATAGTGGTCACATGTCTTCCAGACACGTATATGGTTTTCATCAGAAATCAAATTGAATCGTGATTTGTACCTGAAAACAATCTGTATCCATTCGGTAAATCCATTGGGCAACGCATCGCCCCAAGCAGAGACGCAGGGGAAGTAGACATGATGGGTGCCACTATACCATGCTATTCTGAGTTAATCTTCTCGTAATGATATGGAAAGACAAGATTTCGCTGCCTGCTTGCAAATGTCGAACAGTGATGCAGCCCTGTACTTGCGAATTTGCTAAACTATTAAACCATCCTACCGATTGTTGGTGGTCCAAGAGCATCCTGCAAAAGGGCGAAGTCACTGTCATCTACTAATCTCAACAGTTCTTTATAGATTTTCAAATGGTCGAGCTCATCCTCCACAAGCGATTGTAATCCAAAAGGTTCAATAATTTCGAAAATTTCATGTCATCCATTCAGAAATAATCTTTGCGAAAATGTTTATTTTTCTATTTCTGAGTTGAATATGCTCAAAAACATATATTAATGAAAGATGGGATTCAATTATACATTAAATGTAAGATGGGCTTCTTAGACAAATGTTTTACTGTAATTTCAGGAAAAAGATGCGATAAATTGTCTAATCTATTTCCCATACAATTTCAGAAAATATAGCATGTAAATACGAACTATGTGGTGCCTGCGATCCCCTTCCCTGTATAATCGACTTTTTTCAGGAAATAAGGATACTTCGGAGTGATTATATTCGGAGATGCATATCAACACTTGCTATTGACCTTATGTTTAATCCCTCCCCCTTGCGGGAAGAGCCATGTTGTCTTTTGAGGCACTTCCTACTCTCGTCCTTCATTTTATAACCACACCTCATCTCGTCATTTGCTTTGCGTTACATTTTCATGTATTCTATTTGTCATGTTTCACTCTGAGCACAGTTTTTAAAAATTTTCCAGCAAGATAAGAGCTTATAGACCAAGGCGCTACATATAATTCTAGGATCAAGTTTTGTACTGCGCAATCATACTACAATTTTAATCGCTTGCATATGCGTTAAAACACAGACCTTAATATCATGTGATTTGAACTAACTCTTAATGCATTAATTTTTATGGCAGTGTGTGTATTTCAAACACTTTGAAGATCATTAAATATTATTACTTTTCGTGTAATTGTTGAATTACGCTTATTGCTATAATATTTGTTAATCAGACTCCTGAGAACTATTAATTTCTTTTAACAATCAACGTCAGACTTTAAAATTACATAGATCAGCCCTTAAATGTACGCATAAAAAGGAGTTTCCTTTATTGAAATTATTATGTTTAAAAGATGTCAGCATTTATCATTTAGCTTTTTTATAATTAAAAAATCAATATTGATGAAAGTACAAAATCTAACATTTTATACAATCCCCGTGATGTCTATAGTTATGTTTAATATAACTTTAGACTCCTCCTAATAAATATAATATAAAATGTTTCATTTTTGTGTGACAAAAATTGACGGAGATATTTAATGACAAAACCGGACTATTAATGGCATTTTTTCGGTCACTATCGAGGGGCCTGTTATAATTACAATAATTCAAGATTGAAATCAAGATAAAATGCCCATTTAAGATAAAAGTGGGATTCCTCGATCATAAACGACGGATGCTAATTATAGTAAAGAGGACATAACTGATGCACAAAATACACTCATGTCCATAAATTAAGGATAATGAAGTTCAGGCAAAGAAAGAGACAGAAGCAAAACAAATTTGACTTATTTGTAAAGTCTATTTATTAAAGAAAAGGTAAAGAGCAAAAAAGATGCTATATGTTTGACATAATTAATAAAAATTGCGATTTTTACTCCCTGGAGCAAATTTCAAAAAAGAACATATTTACAAAAAACAGTATAACATGGTTAGTATGTTGGTTAATATGGAGTATGTCTCCCGGACGATGCAATACAGGCCTTACAATGCCTAGGCATGCTGAGTATCAAATTATCAATCTGATCTTGGGGAATATTACACCACTCATCAAGCAATGCCCTCCGAAGTTCCGGTTGACAGGTGGGAGGGGTTGACGGGCTGCAATTCGTCGGCCAAGCATATCCCACACATGCTCTATTGGATTCAAGTCCGGTGAGTATGCTGGCCAATCCATATGGGTGATATCCTCCAATTGAAGGCATTCGTCTACAGTGTTTGCACGGTGAGGACGGGCGTTGTCATCCATAAACAGAAATTCAGCACCCATGACGCCGCGAAACAAACGTACATGTTGTTCCAGAATGACATCCCGATAGATGTGGCCTGTCATCGTTACACTCTGAACATGCAGATCAGTTCTGGAACCAAGAATAATTCCTCCCCAAACGAGCCATCCAGCACCACCGTAACGGTGTCGTTCAATGGTGTTCTCTTGGTGGTAACGGGTACCTGGCGCTCTCCATATGAAAGTCCGGCGAGAATCAGACTGCAAACTAAACCTGGAATCGTCGGAAAACATCACACCAGACCACTGTTGCGGTGTCCATAATGCATGCTCTCTACTCCAGGGTAATCGCAGGCGAAAGTGAGTTGCGGTAAGTGGAACACATCTGACAGGCATACGAGCATATAGACCAATGTGCTCTAAGCGTCTGTACACGGTCTGCCTTGAAACTGTCGTACCGGTAGCTGAAGAGAGCTGACGAGACAGGTCTGATGCTGTGCTCCGTCTGTTTCTTTTGGCAGTAACTGCTAAATACCGGTCCTCATTCGGCGTTGTAACTCGGGGCCGACCTGTGCTGTAACATCTACTCACATTACCATCATTTTGGAATCGTTGCCAAAGTCTGGAGATGACACTTTGGGCGATTCCAAGTTCCTCGGATACTTCCAGCTGGGTACGTCCACATTCCAGTCGTCCGATAATTCTACCCTGTAAAAAATCATCCAAATGCTTCCTTTTTGGGCCATAACTATGCGGTTATTGCACTGAAAGGCTTTTAAAGCGCTTGTGAACAATTTTACTTCTTTGCCACCATTCCTTATATACCACTCTCTTACATTCTCGTCATTGTGACGTACTATCCGCGCCATCTGGTGGTTTCCTGTAATTTGCATATTCTTCTTCAAGATGTGTGTGATAATTCTACAGGCGAAATTTTTATTTTAGAGTTCAATTTCTGTGTGATTCTGAATTTTCCTTAATTTATGGACATGAGTGTAGCACCACAGAGTCCTCTATGGTGAAACACTAAAGTTTGGAAATCTAATCTAGAAGATTCGAAGAAAGGTAGACAAAAAATTTCAATTAGAAAGTTGTAGACCATCGTCGAATTGCGTAGAATTAGTACCCTGAAAACAGAAAACGTTTAAGAACTGGATAAATTATTCAAATATCATGATCTATTTATTCATTCCCTGATTTCATTTTTTTCTCCCAAGAAAAATTTATTTTTTATTTTTTAAAACTCTGCTAAGAGGTATATTACTACTTGGTGTAAAAGACTAATTTATTTTAATCTGTTGTATAAAAATAGACGTTTGGGTTGGTGTGCCCCAGTGAACTTCCGAATATGTAACATTTTAAAAATCCAATTTTTTCCCCTAAGAAGTTGGGATTTTTTTTATCTGGCGCATAATGAAAAAATGACAAAAAGTTCTTATTAGTATTCTAATAAATTCTGTACAAACTAAATTAAATTTCCAATATAAAAGCGAGTTATAAAAAAATTCTTCAAGAATCCTTTGCTTTTATTAGCATGTTTTTCAAAATCAAGTTTACTTTAAAATAAAGTTTAAATTCTGAAACTTCTTACATCTTAACGAATAAAAGCAGACGATTTATTTTTTTTATATTAAGATAATTTTAGATGCCTTTTTAAAAGAAAGAATTTATATATTAAATGGGAGATATTGGGTCTTCTTATATGAGCTTTAAGGACTTATCTGTAGAAGCCCTATCATCCTTTGTTCTCGAAGACTCTGGCTATAGTGACAGGCGGAAAGCACCTCATTAAGCCGAACCTGACAATTGGAAGATTGTGTCCTATCAAGCATCACAGGAGATAAAGAAGTTTGTTACACTAATCATTTATTTGAAAATAATAATTTGTATTTGTTTTCATAAATATTCTACAAGTTAAACAGATAAGGGATCATCTTTTAATACTTTTCTGTTCCTTGAAAGTGTTGTTCTAATAAAAAAATGTCTTTATAAGCATATATATGTTCAACTATTATCATAACTATAACATATCACTGCAGAACGAAATACCTTGTATTATCCTGCCATATTCGTTATGATACAATCCGCAGTTATTAAAACATAAAAAAAATCGAAGGGTTCATCAATAAAACAAGAATCTTATTTCAAAAACTCATTGATCACAATAAGAACCTAATTAAAGCTCAGATTTTCTTTGCTTACAACGGAGGAATAATATCTATACTTTCTTACCAAATGGAATATACTTCTAAAACTACCATACAACTTCGAAACTCATTAAAATTCTTTCATTAATTCCCATGACCTTGAAATTACTTGATAATTATTCCTCTACTGGTTGGATCCTCAGGTCTTATATTCTCATCTTCTGATAAAGCGAACTCTTTTGATGAAAACCTTGAACTCTCCTTTCAAGAAAACACTGAACCTTGCGATAACTCACAAATTGAGCATGTTGAAGATGCATTAATAAATTCCTTCCACTCATTAATAAATTTTCTAAATTAACTTTGTCAAACAAACTTCTTCTCTACAAACAAGTTCTTAGGCCTATCCTTACCTCTGCTGCCCCAATCTGGGATCTAGCTGCACAATCTAACAAGAAATCTGTACAAATTATTCAAAACAAACTTCTTTGTATTATCACTGGTGCACCCTGGTTTGTCCGCACTCTACAATTCATCAAGATTTAAAAATTGATTCTATTGACAACTATATTACTAAACTTTCTAGAAATTTCTTCAATACCATTGCTACTCACGAAAACCCTCTCACCAAGGCACAAACTATATTTACACAATTGAATGGAAAATACAAGTATCCTTTCTCTACTTCTAAATGGAATCGAAGTCTCAAACCACCATAATTTCCTGCTCACTTATCGCTTTTTAGATATTTTACTTCAACGCATATTTACTGATCATAAATGTCTTGCTACGTTTCCATCACCAATGATTTACATTTTTCTTACTTTCTTCTTTTTTTTTCTCTCAAATCATACGATTACTATTATCTATTTATCGTGACTTTTCTTTCCTACTGCTTTCACATACCATTGAGTAGATGAACGCATCGCGTTCAGGCACTCGACATCTTTATTCAACAATGATGACTTGATAATTACTTCTACACATTATCTTCATTAGTTATCTAATTTCATTATCAGCATTTACATCGGCTTCTCTGCAATTCCTTTGGACTTTTATCACCACTCTTTTTCCAGTTTAAAAATTTTACATTATTTTCCCCTCTTTTTCTCTTTCTTTTAGTTTTATTATTTAGCTCCTGTCACTTTTATAATATTTTTAAAAATAGATGCGCGCCATGTATGCAAGAACTCAACCCCCTTATCTAATTTTGTTTGACAATACCTGACCGAATTATAATTATTGGGAGTTTTTTTTTTTACTAGAAGAGACCCAATACAGCCCCTTTGCGCTTTTTTCTCTATCGAATCTGTGCTTTCCCCTAAATTTTTCCCTTCTTAGGCGCAAGAGGCTGTAGCTGAAAGTCTCATAGCCATTTTCTCCAGTCTGAGCGATTACTGTCCTTCATGTGCTATAATATTTCCGTTTATTTTTTATTTTGTTTTCAGCAGACATAACAAGAAATGGATAATAATGAGATAATAAAAATATCAAAATTAAATTTTTATTAATTAACACAAATTAAAAAACGGGCACAAATATATTTCATGTTAAAAAAGTGCTTAAAAATTAACTTTCCTTTTAGTACTGAAATGATGTGTAGTATCGATTTCCTCCAGAAATCTAGAGGAAAAAAACATTTGTCCTGACTAGGATTCGAATCTGATTACAACGGCAGAATGCAATGAGGCAAATGGCATACCGCTTAAGGAGTTCCATTGAGACTTAAGTGTTTTTTTAACCACCTCATCAGAATTAATATTTTAAAAAAATTAATTAGTGGGGTTGTGTAACTAATGTTAGTAGGTATTAAAATAAAATTGCAAAAAAGTACAAATTTAAAAGCAATAGATAAAAATAAAACAAGAGAAAGAAAGAAGATGAATTATTAAAAAGAAAAAAAAAAAAAGTAGTTTTGAAAATTTTGTACAGTTAGGACCAGTTGCGTGGTGAATATAAAAAATTCCTTAAATAAAAAAGGAATTTTCTCAGAGCAGAAGATTTTTTTTTTCTTATTTAATCACATAAATTTTTTTTTTCCATCCTCTTCTGCAAAAGGAAAGGATCGAATCCAATCAGTTTCAGTCACCACTCAGACCGACTCGACTACCACATTGCACATTAAAATTAAATTCAAAATTATTCTCTGATACGCAAATAAATTATAATGGGTTGTAAACTAGATGAGTGATGATTATCTCGAATAGTAACCTGAATGTCTCTTCATAGAACGGAAATATTTAAAAGAAACATTATGGGCCGTACAAAAGCTACTTACTACAACAATGTAAATTAATTTAGCATCATAAATATTTAAACTTTTCATCAATATATATATATATATATATACTATTTTTGTAAAAGATTAAAACAAAGGAACTGTTGCTCCTGTTTTATTTTTTTATAAATATAATTAATAGATGGAGCTACCAGAGAACATACGAAAGGGACGGATTTTTCAGAGTAGGGAGGTGCAAAGGGGTTGTCTTAAACTTCGCCTTTTTTTACTGTCTAAATCTTGTACACTGCAATTACACTTTTTTTGGAAATCATTGAAAAAATAACATCAATAAAAGAGAATTTCTTTTTTCGCTGTTTAAGTTTGAATATTTTTTTAATTAATAAAATTTCTTCAATTCTTTTTTTATGATATCGTATATTAAACCAGTAACATTACATATCAATGAGAACTGAAATGAAGTGATACGTTGTTTCCATGCCTGCATGTGCTTTATACTGCAACTTTGCTTTAAATACCGATAAATAGTATGTATTATACAAATTCTAATGTAATTTTATTGCTCTTTTTATAATTGTTTAATTTTTTATATTTAATTTCTTTTAATGAATTAGTATGTAATGTGATTTTATTTTATGTTTCTATGACAATTACAGCATTCTATAAACGAGTTAGCATAAATTATTCATCATTTTCTGATATTAGATTATTTTCTGTCATATTATTTGTTTGATCAATCAAATATTGTTTCCTTGTGTAATTTTTAGTGCATTAGTTTAATCTTCAAATTTCCAATAAGAATTGCTTTTATTTTCTGTATAATAAAGCTGTATAATTTTATTGTACTACTGAAAGGTAGTTTTTTTTTTTTACAATGATCAAATAAATTGTATAAATTGATGATATATGTATAAATTGATGAATCCTTCAATTCTTTTTTAATTGTAATTTCCTCAGTTATATATATATATATTCTCAGTTATCCCAATCAATATTGCTGCTCTGGTTTAAGAATATATCTGAAATAAGTGCATCTTATTTATTCCGCACAAGCTTATGTTTGCATAACACTAACTACATGAACTATTTTTTTGGTGTTTTTAGGATTTCTTAGTGTTTTCCTCACATGTAATACAATTGTTAGATACTTAGCCCTTTAAGATCTGTTGAAATGTTAGTCCTCCATATTTTTTCCAATTGCAAGACTAGTGTAGAAAGTTTCCTTGGAAAAAATTGAAATGCCTAAAAATATCACAAGATATACATTACACATAGAAAGAAAAAAATTATACACTTAGTAATAAAATAATATATTAAATCAACATAGGGCTAATAAAAGTATAGTTACAAATTTAAAAACATTATCAGTTGCAATTAAGAAAGTTAGCATTGCTATAAATCTTATCACCACTTTAAATATGATTGCTTTTAATAAAAGTGAAGAAATAAATCTATTTATACAAAATAATGAATGAAGTGGAATGCTTTGTTTTGAAAAATTAAATATACTTTGTTATAAAACATTAAATTTAAATTCTAGGAAATATTAATAGTTAGACTGTATTTTAGTCCATCTCCAAACTAGTGATAATTTACAAATTGTTCTGTATTTACAAATATTTTAGTATAGTAAAATAGCAAACAAATGGGATTCTTTTTTTTTAATTCTTGAATATTAAAAAATAAATTTTGAATTGCATTTAATTTTAAGAATATTGAATGTAAAAAATTTTTGTACAAATGTGTGATAAAGGTAAACCCAATCCTGATTGCTTATTTTGCTAATCGATAAAATTATGCTTAACAATCATTTTAGCAAACAGTAAATAATTTCCAATAAATTGGGGGCCTGAGTGACAAAGAAATAAGATATCTCGAACTAGAGTGAGACTAATTATATTAAATGAATTATCTATCAAATACAATATTTGTTAAAAGTGTTGGGGTCATCTTTTTTTTTTTATAGAATGTCATTTTTGCTCAGGGTTATATTTAAACATATCAAACTGATTAAATTCATTTCAAAATTACAAATATCTTCTGACATTGAATTTCCCAATTTTTTGTTGTTGAAATTTGCCGTTTTAAACTGTAACTGATATTTATTTTAATTGTAATTACTCAAAATATGTTATTTATTTTTGGGGATTTTGATGTTGGTGCTTAATGGTAGTCCAAATTAAGCATGCATATGTTTAATATTTTTAATTACTTGTAAGTCAAACAATTCTGAATAGATATTTCAATGTTATAATGCATTGATCTTGTTTCAAAATAACTTCTGATTAGCTTTCATAGTCAGTGTTCTTAATAGTATTATGAATTATATTACAAATATTTTCTTTTTTCAGGAGTAACCAAACATGAGTTCTGCTACAGAAGCAATTATTAAAGAAAATACAAGCAAAAAAAGAAAGAAAGAATTTGTAATTATTTTTATTGTTTTATGTAAAAATTATTAATTATGTCATGATTAACTTGAATGAATCATATGAAATAATTTTTATTTGACCTTAATATCATTAAATTTGTTTTTACTAATTGTTGAGAATTACTGTACTACTTTTGAAAATATTTTTATATAATTTTGTTTTACTGTGTTTGTTAAAATATTTTATTTTAATTGTGTTTAATTGAATTAAAGATAATAAAAGAAAAACAAAAATTGGTGACTATAAAAAATATTTATTTCTTTTTAGAGAAAGAAAAATTCTTCTGAACTTTTAAATGAAAAAAATAACTCATTAAAATCCAAGTAAGTTAATTTGCATTATTTTTTTATCAGCAATGTTGGTGTTCTAGAAATTCTGGTGTCTTTAAAATTCCTTGCTTTTGAGAAAATGTTGTTTCATTTTTCTGATAATTTAATTAACTTTCTTTATACTATTTTGTAAGAATTTAGTTTTTTTGCCATAAAATATTTTTTATATGGATAGAACAGTTAATATTTAGGTATTATTATGAGAAATTACAGATGTGTTATAAAGTTATTAAATGTTCAATGTTTTTGCCATTTGTTTGTAATATTTTTAAAGATTTCTATCTAGACTAGATATGTTAAAAATACTAATCATGAGGTGCTTGCTCCCTAGGTATTTAGATGGGGTCCTTAATATAAATTAATAATTGTGACTTTAGTTAGTATGAATTTTTTTTTTTTTTTCTTTATTTTATATCTTTTATATTCAACGTTTAAGATCATTGACTGAAATGCATCATGAAAACAATTTGTATAATACTACTCTAATTAAAAAGTTAATAAGTCATAACAGCATTAAAGACCAAAAAACAGAAGAAGTTTGAAGAAAACCATGTTTGAACTACTTTTGATAATTAAAATATCTAAACTAATTATATATAAAACTAAAATATAAACAACTTCTGTCAGCAAAAAAAATTAATTAATCTGCAGTTGTTTAATGCTCAGTGCAATGTCAAAAAAAGCTGAAAAGATAACAAACATTACCTTTGAAATATTGTGCTGTTTTATAACTGCTGTGATTTTATGCCATCCTAATATAATGTATACTTTAATTTTGCATTAAAAAAAAAAATCCCCCCATTCTTTCAGTTGTTGAATTGGATATGATTGTAGATATATTTAAAAGAAAATTTGGTATTTTCAAACAAGATAAAGTTTAACATTTGTGATTTCGAAAAAATAATCCATCATGTTATATTCAAAGTATTATGCATTTAGAAGTAAATTCATAATTTTATATTTTACCCTAATGTGTTTGTTTATTCTTGACACTCATAACTGAATATAAATATTAAATCTCTATTGCCAAATTGTGGGAATTAATTATTAAACAATTATGTTCAGAAAAGCAGTTGTGACCTAATTTTTTGTGCATAAATTTTAATATTAGAAGAAATATTTCATCATAATATTGATTAAATAGATAGTTGAAATTTGTTTATGTGAAAAACATAATACTTCTCTTTATAGGAGATCAAGAAATGAAGAAGCTAATGAAGTCAAACGCAAAGATCTTCCCAAGTTGAAAAAGAAAGTGGTAAGTTGATGTTATATAATGTACTTTTTACAAATATTGCAACCTAAAACAGTCATATAAATATTTTGTAACTTGTTGACTTTAAGATTTATATATTAGTTGCTACTCTGTTTATTATGTTACAAATAAAATATCAATATTTTTAATATTAGAATAATTAAGATTAAGGTATCTGTGTTTATGACTGCAATAACCTTAAGCAATTTTGTGCAACATTCAAGTCAATCAGATTATGAAACTTTTATTGTTTACACTGCATTTTAACTGATTTTTATCCACCATAAAATTGAAATTCATTTTCTCTTGAACCGTAAGCCATTCATTCTTAATTGAAACTCTAGATTTAAGTTTGGTTCATTTAAGAATCTGCTTATGCACAATTTTCAGGACATCTAACTAAAAACTTCCTCAGTTAAAGTTTCAGAGCTGAAGTAGATGATAATATGAGTTGAATTTTGTTGTTCTCTAACTAGCACTATTGAAAACTGATCAATTAATAGATAGTTCTATTGTAGTGTACCTTGTTGTGGATTGTACTTATGTGTGATGAGAATGTAGGCTAGTTCTCTAAAATTGTAACCTTTGCTTACTTTTTTTTTTTTTTTTTTGGAGGGAGAAAGGGTTTAATCTATCTACTTTCTTATGATGCAGCATGGATACACATACAAATATTTAAATTTCCATGTACAACTCTCATAACAATGAAGGGATGTTGATGATTTTTATAGATATTGCAGGATAAAAAGAGTTTGATACATTATCCACAGACATGTGATAAAAAATGAAGGGAATATATATATATATATATATGTGTTTTATTGAGTTTTTTGGCACAAAAAAAATACATAATTTGTAATTTCTTGACAGGACTTTCATTATAATTGGAAGTATGTTTTCCCTCTTGTGGACAACAATATTGAACACCTGTTTGGTTATAGAGTTTATCGGCTGGTTTTCATTTGCTGTGGTTCACACAACATTTTTGATGTCATATACAATATTGCATAGTTCTTTGTTATCCTATGCATTTTTAACACATTTACCTAATAAAATTCTTTTACTATTTCTTAACCAAAAATTTACAAAATCGTATATTTTTTTTGGGATAGTGTATAATAATATGTGTCATTCAGTACGAGCTGAGATTTGAATCTTATACAGATTTCAGTCAGGTTATATTTCTGTTCCGAATTCAATTACTATTTCAATATTTGTTTTAAAATTTACTAGCTCTTTTTGCAACTAGTTTAAAATCCTAAATAATAAAGCTTTTGAATGATGGAAAGTAAAAAAAGGAAAATTATATATAAATTATTTATAAAAATTTATATATATGTATATATATAAATTAATAAGTGTCTGACTAAAGTATAAGATATTGAAATAAAATTATTGATCTATAAAGATGTCAATTTTCTCTGCAAAATAAAATGAAATTTATTGGACCGCCTTAATTTATTCTTGATTTACCAGAAATATTAAGTTGTCTAAGCAGATTTAGCCTTTTTTTCTTTCATGTTAAAATAGATTATAAGAAAAATATGTACGTCAATCAATTGATAGAATTTAAAAATTACCAAGTATATGATCACAATCTGATGGGAAAGCAATTTTGCCAAATGTACAGAATTGAGTGAAGGTTTTGTGTTTTGCCAACACTTTTTTTTAGTATAGGTTTCATGGGATTTTAAAAATAGGTATATAAGATTGCTTTGTAAAAAATTCTTGTTGCTTTGGGGGCAATTTCTTTATCAACCCAACAGGAATAAAATAATGTCTTATCTAAGGGGGTTTTTTTTACATGGTTATTTAACAAAATGCTTCTCATTATGAATTTACTGTATTTTTAACAAAGTGAAACATTTCAATTATTTAATTTGGAGAAACAGTGATAAGTAGCATAATCATATTTAAATGTGCTTTTATGTGCTAAATGCATTTAAATGTGTTATCATAATTAAAGGCCAAAGTTATTAATTCAATTTCTCCATGTCGAGAAACAAAAAACTTCTTGACTAATTAACTCCAGCAATGTAAAATCTTTTTCTGGTATTGCTAATCAAATATTATTAAAATCTAATTGGCAGAGGGCTTTGATAGGTTTATAGACATGATGACATAGAAGGGGGGGAAAAAACAACTTAAAAATAGCTGAGAAGAAAAAAAGAAAAATCATTTAAACCTTTGAATAGCTTGATTGCTTTAGATTAAATTTTTCCTATTTTAATATTTAAAGGGGTTTTTTTTTTTTTTTTTTTTTTTTTTTTTTTTTTTTTTTTAATAGGTATCTCAAATAAGAGAATTTTTTTTTTTTTTTTTTTTTTAATAGGTATCTCAAATAAGAGAATTACAAGAAATTCTTCGAACTACAAAGCCTCCTGATGAAAATGAGAAAAAATTAGAAGGTCTTGTATTTGGCCATACATCAGAAGAATTTCTTGAAGAAGAAAATATGTGCTGTGAGGATTTAGATGATGATGATGAAGTGCCAATTGAAGAAGTTAAAGATGTAAGTAAGCAATTTGTTATACACTAAATTTAATTTATATGTATATATATATACATACAGTAGATAATATTGACGTGCCATGCATATATACATTAACAGCATTTTTTGCAGATAATTTTAATAGAAAAAAAGGGGGGAAAATGCCTAAACACAATTATGCTTAAATGTTGTATGCAAAAAGAAAAAAAAATTGCATATGTTTTATCATATGAATTTGTTTGTGAATTTTTGATATACCATTATGGATATAATAGCAACAAAGACCAATAGCAATTAGTGGTGAAATGTTTTTTTTTTAACGAACCACTAATTAAATGTGATATCATTTTAGCAGCTATGGAAGTGATTTAGTGTAGTGCTTTGCTAAACAAGATAAAAGTGTCAACTGGCATTTAGTGTGACAAGGGCACAATGTTAAGGAATGGATTGTTTCATAATCAGTAGATAAATGGATGCAGAAAAGTTACCCATTCCTTTCATGGAAGCAAGATGCACTATTTTAAAACTAACCCTCAAATAAATATTGTTGATATTTATATATGTGTATATAAAATAAATGTATAATAAATATGTATGTATATATATATGTGTGTATTGTTTTATATGCCCATCAAGGATATTTTTGTCATTCTGTTATCATAGATAATTATGAGTTTGCAGATAGTTTTAGGTTGTCTATGTAAATAGGTTTTTTTATCCAGCTCAATCAATTTTTTTATCAATATATATATAACATAAAGGCACTTTTTTGATGGGACTAACTAGATAACACTGGAAAATTTATGTATAGTAAATATTACTTTCATGGTATTGTTACCTTTAACAAGAATGCTGTTAATGAATCTACTTATGATTATTAAGTGTATACATGATTATACACAAGTATATTAAGTGTATATATGATTATTAAGTGTATTGTAATGATTACATTAAAGCACTTTTAAAAAATTTGTTAGATATGTGAAAAGAAAATTATTGGAATTATGTTATCACAATAATATTTTTATTTATATGAATGAGCAATTTCAAAAGTGTTATTTATTTGGTATCAAACAGATTACTTCTTTTTATTTGAGTAAAAATCTTGCGATTGTTGGTCTCTTTTATGGCTAAATGTTAATATTTTGTTGACTATTGATTATTTGATATAATTTTAACATCATTTAAAGAAGAATTTAAAAGGATTAATATACATTTTAACAATTATTTTTAAAGGAAGAAAAGAAAAATTAATTTTTGGAGTTGTTTTTGTAAAATAATAAATTAAACATGCATGTGTTTTCTTTAGGCTGAAAAGAAACAAAGATTAGCTGCATGGGAAGATGATGATGATGAGACTTTGCTGTAAGAATAGCAAACACTTTTTTTTTTCTTTCCAAAAATATATTATATAAATTTCTAATAAACATTCTATAACTTAAAAATTTTTTTTAAGCATTTTCTATTCTCTTGTTTTATATCTACTGTATAATTCTCTCTCTAATTTTAATTTATTTTAGGGTTAAAGAAAAGGCAAGTCAATTTAAAAATTGCCACAGAAGTGTGTCTGTACGTGGAGACGAAAAATATTCTAATTTTGTTCAAGAAAAGTGAGCTCTGTGTTTCTGAACTTTTCATTACTTTTTAGTAGATATTCCTAATGAAAAGAACTAATTTAATCTTTTTTTTTAATATTTGCACTCTTAACAGTACAATTCATCTATCACTTGCTTCTCTGTCCCCAAAATCAAGTCATAAATAAAAGCCATTTTATTACTGAAAATGATCTATCTTGTAGCTCAAAATGTTTCTGTTTGAAAATAATTAAATATCTTTTGATACAAGTTTTTCTTGATTCTCTTCTGTGAACACCTTTTGCAAATCAAATTAAACTTCTCAAAATTAAGATTTTATTTATAGATAATACTTATGTACGTTATAAATATTATACTTATTTAGATGTACATACATATGTACATCTAAATGTGTTGCTGTTCTGTTTGGATATGAAAACTTTTGTTTGTAATATCGTTCATGTGCATCAAAAAACTTTGCTGAGAAATATCTCCCACACAAACCATAATAGTATAAAATGACCAGGTAATGTCACAAACTATTTTTTGTACTTAGTTGTTTTAGTATTAAGCAATATTCAACTTTTCTACACAATTCTATCAAACAATAACAAAAGGATTTTTTTGTATGGAAATGGATTAATAATTTTGCTTTTATTTCTAATGGAAAAAATTCATTTGGTTATAAGTCCAAAGATCTTGGGTTAGATTTTAAGATGTATATCGAGACACCTATATTTTTCTTACCACAATTACTACTGTTTTCAATACTTAATATTTTGCAATGTATGTATTTGTTTTCACATAATTTTTTTAAGTTATAATGTAACTGTCACATTATAAATCTTCTAAATAATAAATAGTAATGTGTGAATGTATCATTTTCCAGATTCCTAAAGGAAATGGGTGGTACTCCTAAATGGGCTGAACAAAATAGTGATCTTGATGATTCAAATGGTATGTGGGTATTTTACAACCTTTCTAGTTATTTTTTATTTAATTTGAAATATATTTATATTCTGTTGTGGGGATTTAACGCATATTTGTTCATCAAATAAATAAATAAATTAAGTAGATTTCTACATTTGGTTAAAAATTACCAATATAATATCCTAGGAAAAAATAATCTGATAAGTTGCACATAAGATATATTACTTTAGTATTTAATATGCATCAAACAAATCAGACCCAAAAGAGGGGAAACAAGTTATCCTATTTTCTTTTTAGATCATGTTTGTTCGATTCATACCGAATATAAAGATATCTCTTTTGTGCATCTTATCAGATTATATTCTTTAACATCTCAAATTTAGTAGTTAAATAAAATCATAAATCAAGTAATTTTGAGTAAAAAATTTTTGATGAATAAGCATACAAGAATATGAAAATTAACAATTTGCTTTCTGGATAAACAAGGAACTAATTTTGAAGTTCAATTTTGCCTATATTTAATGAAATAATTTTTTAAAATTGATAAAAGTTGGAAAATATTCAAAACTTTAATTAATTTAATTTTTTTTTCTATAAATATAAAGTTATATGTACTTTCAGAAAGTTTGAATACAGGCAAAAAAATTATGATACATGTTTTTTTTTTTTTTAACTATAATGTTTTTGAATCAATGGTCTGCTCTTAAAATTTTTTAAGGGGTCTGATGGTTGAGTGGCTAGCACTTGATACCACAGGTTTCGCATTCGAGTCCCAGCGGTGCCTTGGATGTTTGTAGTGGTTCAGAATCCACTTTAAACTGTAGTTCTCGGTCTGTTTAGCCCTTCTGTGCACAAGATAACCGTAGAGCGACAAATGAAACAAAACCTGTCATTCTCAAGCTCCTAATAATTGTTTCTCACTCTTAAAAAATTTATTGATTTTGCTCTTACATTGATGTTACATCTGTTATCTTCTGAGAAAATAAATTAAATAAGACACACACACATTCACAAACGATCTTTTTCTAGCAATTATTTTCAACAAAATGCAGGTTAAATTATCTCGATCTTGATTAATTGGGGAAAAGGAACAAAATTATTACAATTTTCAATCAGCTGTGTAGACTCATCTCTTATTAATTATCATTTTTTCAAAAAAATTTATTCACTTTTATGATAAAATGTTTTATTTTTTATTGCACTTTCTGTCCCTGTATTCGTAAGTAAATTAAATTTATAATGAAACTGTCACTTAATATAGTATAGCTGTTATTTTTACATGCAATTGTATAAAACTTAAGTTTGATATTTAATAAATGGTCCATTTATAAAATACTATTGTTCATATAATCGATGCATTGTTCGAAAAAAGTGATAATTATGTGGAAAGTTTAACACTTGAAGTTTTTTTTTCATTCATATTACCAGCAACTCAAAGCGAATTTAGTGAAAAGGTCATATTCACATGTAAGTTTGATATACGTATTAAAAGAAACACATTTTTTATATTGTTATTTGCATTGTCTCCGTAGCGTAGCCCTCGAGCTTGAAGACAAATTTAAATGGCTCCACTCCGGAGTCCTCGAGTGCAAAGGGTTAAAATTTGTGAAAAATAAAATTAAATCTAGTTTAGTAAAATATGAGAAAACATATAATGATAATATGTAACATTAATTAAGATAATATGCAACATATGCACAATGAATAGAAAATGCATTCAGACAAAGAAAATGATTTTTGATAAATGTAATGAAATAAATTAAATTACACAAAAGTAATGTATAAAACTGATGAAAGCAATCAAACTGGATTATCAAAGGGAAAGTCAGAATTAAAATAAATGAGTGGAAATTTTTTTTTCCTTGGCTAGTTAGTATCTTGAAATGGAAGTGATCCTTATCTTTTATGAGTATTCAACAAGTTTGCTAGAAATAATGGGTCCCTCCCTAAGAATTCGTTAGCTTATCAAGTTGAACTATTTCTCACCCTAAGTACAAAATAAATAATATTGTTGTCATAATCAGATTATTAATTACTATGGAAAAATTACTTTTCTAATTTAATTTCATTTATCTTTTTTTTAATTGTTTTGTAGACGATAGTGAAGATGAACTTCTTCAAAAAACTGGCAATTTTGTGATACAAGAACAGTCTTTGCCTAAAGGTCATATAAATATCCGTAAGACTCCTAGTTTAGTGGATCCAAACATGAGAAAGGTAAATTTAATGTAACATCATTTTATTTTAATATTGTAAGAAAAATATCTTTTTAATTAAAAGAAATATAATTTATATAGAATATTTATATATTATATATTTTATTTAAATTCTTTTACAGTCTATGATAAAGACATGTGAATTTCATCCAACATCAAAAGTAGCTGCCATTGCTGCTACAAATGGTACTGCAGTCTTGTTTCAAGTAATAATCAGTTTTTATCTTTGTTTTACTGTAATAAAAACTTTTTTTTCCCCAAGTTTAGCTCAACTTTTATATTTAATACCTAAAATGAGTATACAACCATTTCATTTAGGAAATAACTCTGAAAATGAAATTGAAAAATAAATTTATATACACAACACCTTTTTTTTTCATTTAATACAGTTTAGTTTATTACTACAGCTAATATAAATTTTAAGTCTTGAATCTGTTTTGGATTAACTGGGAGACTTATACAAAGATTTTGTATTTTAATTGTTTTTTTATTATTAGTATTTCAATCTGTCGAAGATACAAATACTATTGCAAGATTTTGTTATGCAAACTGATTGCATTTCTGACAACCCCCTTTTCTATCATTTTGCTTTTGTAATATTACATTTTCTGTAGTTTTTGTCCTCAATGTATTATATATCTATATCCACACACTATGTTATAACAATATAACATAATGAATAAAAGTAATAATGAAAATAAAAGTAAAAAATATTTAAAATTCAAAATAAAATATATTGCATATTTTTTTTCTTCCTGTTTGTTTAAAAACACATGAATTATCAATACTTGTTTTCTAATAATTTTTATATTGTTTGTTTAACCGTTTTAAAATAGGTTTAATACTAATTTGCCAAAAATTTCTTTTAAGTTTATAAGAGTTAATATTGTGATTATTTATAGATGTTTAATTTTATATAAACTATCCCTTCTGCAGATTGATGGAAAAGTTAATGCGAAGATACAATCTTTGAAATTTGAAGATTTTCCTGTTCATACTGCACATTTCAGTACTGATGGTGTCGAAATTCTAGCTGGATCATGCAATAAAGCTCATTTCTTTTCTTATGATATGTTTGCGGGAAAGATATGCAGAATTCCATGGCAAAAAGGTAATTGTTTTCATGTGCTATGTACCCTTTTTTTATTTTTTTAAAAAGATGCGCTTTTTTAAAGTTTTTTATATTTTTTTTTTTTATAAACCAGAAAAATATATTGTATATGTCACTCATAAATGCATTTTTCTTAAAATTGTTTTATAAATTTGGGGGGGGGATCTTACAGTCTGAAAAATATGCCATTATTTTATAAATTCAATCTTTTTTTATAAAAAATTTAAGTTATTTCTATTCTCAAAAGAAAATAATAAATAAATAAATAAAATTGTTATTTGAAATTGTTTGCTAACATACATTGCAGAGAAATATAAAAAATTTCTATTGATATTTTTTTACAGTTTTAGTATTTTTTTTATTGCAGTTTTAATTGCTTCAGTTAAAATAAAAGGAATTATTACAACTTTTTGCTATATTTCTGGATATAATAAACTTTCACTCTTTAACTTTTTTAGAAATGCCTCAATGGAACGTCAGAAGATTTCAGATGTCTCCTGATGGAAAATATATTGTAATTCATGGTCGTTATGGTCAAATTCATCTTATGAGTGCTAAGGTATGGTAAAATCTTGCATAAAATATATATCTTATTTTTAAGATACTTTTCTTTATTAGAATTTGTTATTTTTTGTTATATAAATTACTCAATATTGCTAAAAAAATTTCTTTCAACTGTGTAAGAGTTTTTTCAATTAATTAGTTATTTTATAATAATTTTTTAATTTATTGCACAAAATGCTTTAGAAGGAAATAGAAAATGTAAAAATACAGCTTATGTATATTGTGTAAAGGGACTGAAAATGTTACCAGATTAGAAATCTTGCTGACAATAAATTTGGCAAGGTATTTAAGAGTATTGTCTACCCATCACATCTTTGGACTATTAGAAATGACTTGAAAAGCATGAGATAGTTATTAGCATGACTGAAACTAGAGATGTATCTCAAATACTCATTATATTTTAATTAGCACTATTCAATGGTCAGTGTTGGATTTGGTTTCATACAGTGATCTTGGCATATTTATCTATGTGGTCTTTAGCCATTCATTTGTGCAAATTTTATTTTGTAATTTAGAATCCCAATAAAACTTTTTTTTTTTTTTTTTTTTTTTTTTAATAAATTTTTCAGTAAAGTAAGACAATTTATTTTCAACAAAGAAATCAAATTAACTAATATTTCTTTATAATTATTGATTAATAAAATGCCAATATGTTTTATTTTTAAATTTTATTAAAAAATAGAAACTTTTAATAAGTTAGTTTTAAATGATAATAAAATTATTTTATATGTTATACATCAATATTTGTATTAGAAATTTCACTATTACAAATTTAATATGGAGAAATATAACTAATTTTTTCTAATAAGATAATATTATTAGATTGCTCAATAGTAGACATGATTTTCTATACATTTAATTTTATTATTAATTTTGCCGTCTGTATTTTCACTTCTGTTGTAGTAATGCACTTCAAATTTGCAGTATTATAATGTTTATAATTCAAATAAATAATTGTAATGGTATAAATTTATTTGGTTTTTCAAACAGTAAACTGGATTTTGCAAAAGTAATAACGTTAATAATAATTTTAAATTTAGCAGAAAAGTTTATCTAAAATATCACTTACAAAATGCTACAATAAGACTTTTTGTTAATTTTTTAAATAATTAATTACAATAGTGTCTCAATATATTATTTCTCTTTAAAGTGCACTTTGAATATTTTGTGCTAATCTTTTAGATTACACAATCTTTTAAAAAGTTGCTTGTTATATTGTCTTATGTACATCATGTTGTTTTTTTTTTGTCTCCCAAACTGTGTAGAGTATCAATGTGCTACTGTATTTGAATAACTTAATTGATACTTAAATCTATGTTATTTTTCCAGACGAAGGAGTGGATTGGCAGTTTAAAAATGAATGGAGAAGTTATTGCTGTTACATTTAATACAGATGGATCTAGAATGTATTCTCATGGCAGTATGTTTTTTTTTTCCCTCTCTTGTTTGGTACAATATTACTTAACATAAATATTATGTGAATTGATCATCAATCCTAGTTTAATTATTAATTTAAGAAATCAACCACCAGAAAAATTATTTCCTATCTAAAATAAATATTTATAACTATATATTAAGCATTTGTATTTGAATATAACAACTTGGTAAATGAATCGCATTCCTTTGCAAATTCATCATATAAAACCTTTTTTTTTTTTTTTTTTTTTTTTTTTTTTTTTTTTTTTTTTTTTTTTTCAGACACTGGAGAAGTACATGTCTGGGATATGACTACACGAAGCTGCATTCATAAGTTTATAGATGAAGGTTGTCTTTCTGGTACTGCTTTAGCAATTTCACCTAATGGCCAATTTCTAGCAACTGGGTAAGTCAAGAATTCTTATTGAATATTTTTTTTTGTATTTTTTATAAACTGTGATTATACTGTTGGAAAAGTGTTTTTCTTCGATGATATACATGAGTTATCAGTTCAACCACTGTGAACTAGTTTCAACAAATTAAATTTCGATAATCTTCTCAATCCCATAGCAAAGTTGAATTTATCATCATTAAAATACTTGAAGGCTGTCAATAGAAGCATTTGACTAACAAATGTTGATAAACTTGATCTTAGTTTTAGATTGGGGGAGGGGGATAATTATCTGATTGTTTTTTTAAGTTTGTATAAAGTTTGTAAAATAGAAGTATATTTTATAAAACTTTTTCTAATAAAAAATAAATAAATTCTGTTTTAAAGTGCATTTAATCAATAGATTTGTTGATTCTCATAATTGTTTAGTACAAGTTATATCTGCTTATGTTTATTCAATTGTTTTTTTTTTTTCTTTCTCTAGATCAGACAAAGGAGTTGTAAACATTTATGATAATAGGACAATAATTAATTTAGCATCTCCTGAACCCATAAAAGCAGTGATGAACCTCACAACTGAAGTAACTAATTTGAAGTTCAATAATACATCTGAAATTCTGGCTATGTCATCATCATTCCTTCCAGAATCTGTTAAATTGGTATGTTTCATTTTAATGTTAATTTTATAATTAAATTATATAATATAACATTTACATCAAACAGAATATTTGTTTTCTTCACTATACAATTTGCAAATATATTTATAAATCTGGCAAGTCTTTGAATATTTATTATTTTAAGAAAATTTTTTAATATAGAGCTATTTTTGCCTTAAAAGTGTTGTTAAATTAATTATGCTGCTATTAAGAGTGTTCTTTTGGAGTGAGGGATAGAAAATTATATAAATAAATAAAAATGATTAAATAAAATGTATCAAATTGCAATCATTCAAATATGAACTTAAAGTGTTTTTTTTTTTTTTTTTCCATTAAAGAAATTTTAAATGAAATGTATATTACAATGTATGAATAAATCTTTTTTTTCTAAGGTACATTTTCCCAGTCTGACAGTTTTCCCGAACTTTCCTGTGAGAAATGAATTTTTTCGACATGCTAATTCCCTAGATATCTCTCCTAATAGTGGTTATATGTGCATAGGAAGCAATGTTGGCTGTGCTTATCTTTATAGGTACAATTTTCTATTATTTTAATTTACTTAACTTTCAAGACTGACTTTTCTTGTAGTACTAATATATTTATTTCCTATTTCTTTCAGGTTAAAGCACTACAGAAATTATTGATCTTTGGAAAAATGTAATTTTGATAAAATTATTTGTATATATTATTAAAGAATGTTTTTTTTTAATTCTAATATTATTCTAATTATAAAAGTTGACTCCTAGTTACCAGTTTCTTTTTGGAAAGTCTGCAGGTAAAAATCTCAATAGTATGATGAAACTCATATCTAAAAATCAGTATTATCAATATAAATACACACGTCGCGAAATGAACCAATAAATCTAATTTATCAAATCCAAGAAATTTGATGTTATTTAAATGAAGGCAAATGATAGTTTTATTCCAAGAAAAGATTTTGTTACAATGAAAACTCAGACTCTTCGAAAACAATTTCTTTCAACTCTTCTAATGTAAGAAAAATAAATTTTTCTCTTTTATAATTCGGCTATTTGGCAAGTTTTCTTTCTTATCAACTTCAGTGCTATTTCGCTTGCTGTAATAAATTTTATTTGCTGGTGTAATTTTTGAAAAAAGTTTTCAAACTGCAAGGATAATCATAACAAATTTCTTGATTTTTATTTCATGAGAAACCTGCAGCAATTGAAGTTTTCTTATTGTAAAATGGATTTAAAAAAGAAATCCTGACACCCTAAAACAATTTTCACTCTGAGGGCAGGGGGGACAGCAAACATTTCTTGACCACATTTGTCTTGTAGTTTTTTACAATAACAAGACAGGACGAAACTTTCTACGAAACCATAATTTTGAATATACTGGGTAAATTTATATCATGAGGACTATCATATCGTCTCATTGTTTTATCTTATTCTAAATCCAGAGATACCAGCTATTACAGATTTTCCATAATTACTTTGAAAAATAGCAAACATATTTGGGGGAAAAACAATACTTCTATGAAACTTTTTTTAAAAATACATTTTTTCAGTTTGTGCAATAAAAAAACTATCATTGATTTCGAGAAAAATAGTACTAGCTGTCACAAAAGGTAAAAGATTTTATGGGATTTTTTTAATTACTAAGATAGTAGCTGGGAATCTTATTCAGTTATGTACGTTTTTATTTTTTGTTCCATATAAAAATTTATTCTTTTCCTCACAAGCAAACTATGAACAAAAGATGCAAATTGAATAGTTAAATTATATCCAATAATCATGTACGTAATGCAAATTTCTTAACAGTGGCTGAAGCAGTATTCTGAAAATTTGTTTCAATAGAAAAAATAGTGTGAAAATAAATATACTAAGTTATTATAATGCATATATATTATTAAAAATAAAAAAGTAAATCACAAAGAATTACATTTAAACATAAATAAAATTAGAATGTCTTTAAATTTAAAAACTTATAAGTATTTTTACAAAAAACTTATAATTTTTCATTTTAAATCATCCAAAAATTAGTAAATCAGTATGATAGTAAGTATTCCTGTAGTAAATCATTAAAAAAAAATTGAAGAAATTATTTAAAATTTAATCTTTAAAAATATAGTGAGATAAATACTGGCATTTTAATATCTTCATTATTCATCATTTGAATGAAAATTATACATTACCAATGAATATAAAATTTCATTTATATCATTAAAAAAACTCTGTTCATAATAGAAAAAATTGAAGGAAATAAAAAAAAAAAAAAAGCTCTTAATTCATTTTATAGCAAAGTTCTCTTAAATAAGACACTACTTATGATTTTCAGTTTGTATTATTAGCTACAAATTATATTGATCTTTTTAATAATTCATATGAATTTAAAAAGTTATTTTAATGTTTTGTCTCAATTTCATTGTGCAGGAAAATAATATGTTTGATATTATCATCTTTAATAATGGCAAAAATTGTTCCTTCTGTATCCTGAACTAGATGGTTTTTATGAAATCATAATTGTGATGTTTTAACAATATTTTCAGCTGAATTTCTATTATGTATTTAAATTATTTAAGGATTAATAAATATTTGAAGGCTAATAATTTATTTTTGATTGCTGAATTTCAAAATAAGCAATGAGTTTATAAATTCAATATTAAGAAAGAACTGTATTTATAAAAAAGTATTTAAATCAACCCTAATAATAATAATTAAATGTATGATGATTTCAAATTATCTATTATTTTCAACTGACAGTTTTCAATTATTTGTGGAATTTTTAAGGATTCTTATTGAAAGAAAATATGAAGGATTAAGTAGTGAAAGAAAATATTTTATAAGTAATCATGCATGCAGTATTGTTGGTGGTTGCAATTTTGAACATTCATTGTAACCATTGAATTAAAGAAACACTTTGCACTGATGTTGAATAAACAATATTTTTCATGTTTTGCTTTCATGCCTTAACTCATCACTTCCGACCATACGTTCCAATATAAAAAAAAAAAAAAAAAATGTTTTAGTAAGTTGTGCCATCTCTCAAAGTTGGCTCCATGAACCTTAGAATCACCCTATTTTTATATTATGTGAAGAAAATTTCTTTCCGAGGTTCAGTTTATTAAAATGAGGTATTCGAATTAAAAAAGTAACTGAAAACTAATAAATAATAATATATATATATATATATTTTGATATATAATAAAAAAAAAAACCAAAATCTCTAAGCAAGCAATTCAAAATGAGAAATCAATGATTTAAATGTTTCATTATATGCGATGCGGATATTTATTTGCGAGCAGGCGCATCAACGATGGACCTAGACGCTTCTGGAACAAACACACCCAGAAATATAAATATACCCAACCTATAAATTAATTATTCTCATCCATTGCACAAAATATAATGCAGTATTTAACAACTGAATGGTCTTAATTCATTCTCCTTATCAGGCCTTTTTTTTCCCCGCTATACCATAATTTTCTACATATAAGCTGTGGTTTATACTTTAAACAAATTTCTCAATGCAGATCATTGTAATGTATCCTACTATTATTTCCAAGGAAATACCGATGTAAATTATTCTTTATACAAAAAGGCTACCTGAACATGCGTTTATTCGAAGATAGATGAAACTTCAATGTGAGAAATAAATAAGCAATTCTTCCAAAATTGAAATGATAAACTTTTAAGAATAAGGATATTACGAAAGTAGCTGTAGTTTTTACGATGATTAAGATGGAATGCACATTTTATTACGTATAAAAATAGATTATTAGAAAAAAGCGAAGTTGCAAGTAATAAAATAATGTTTTCTGGAAGCTTACTTGTTGGAATTTTTTGTGACATATGATCAGTAAATATTTTTCGTTTTTGTCATAGTTTCTTCATGCATATTTCTTCTCTTTGATGAGATCTATTTTTAATGTGACATATTTATATATTTATTATTTTGGTGTCAAAAAAGGATCTTACTTCTACTGCGCATTCTAAGACATTTATTAGCAAGAAGAAAATAAAAGATCAGTCATAAATTTTCCGTGGATATAAAATCGCTTTATTTGAACTGCCGAAATTACGGTAAGTATTTGCCATCAAATTATTTACTGATGGCAAATACTTGGAAACTACTGGAAAGATTTCATTTGTAAACTATTTGTCATTATAAATGACAACAGATGGCGCCACGAAAAAGAGACTCTTCTGTAACTCCATATAAGGCTGTTGTCTTATACGGGGATTCGAATGTAAGAGCAAGGGCAGAAAAAGGAACGCGACGGAGTTGCTGATGGCGGGCGGTTGCTCGATTAAGTATTTGTACCAATAAATATTTTATTATATCAACTGAAAGTTGTGTTTATTTATGAGAAAAGAAAAAGAAGATAACACATCACATTTGCTGTTTATACTCATTCACTTTAGGTATTAATGAAAAGTTAATACTCTCTGGAAAGTATTTTGATTCTAATATTTTATCCACCATTAAACCTTCAGCTTGCACAATTTTTCTCTCATGCGACTCACAATTGCGGGAAATTAACCATAAAAGACCTTCCAGAAAGTAATACCACCCCTTCTTCATCAGACAGTGGGCTGTTAATAACATGAAACACGCTCACCGATGTGCACACACACACAAAAGTCGTAAAATTGAAAGGAGATATAATTTTGTCTAATTCCAACCCTGAAAACCTTTAGGATAAGACATCGCAACCTTAGATACTAATTTTTATTTTCCTTAATATTAAATTATTTTAATATAATTTATTATTTTACTGACCCGATTATTTTAATTCGAATGGCTTTTATCTTTATTTCAAAAACAGACGCATATTTTCCCTCTCGTGCAAATGTCACATTGACTGCTCGGCTTTTAAGGGCTTGCATGGCCGAGTAGCTAGCGCTCGGTACCACGGGTTTCGGGTTCAAGTCCCGGCGGTGCCATGGATGTTTGTAGTGGTTCGGAATCCACTTTAAATCGTAGGTCCCGGTCTAATAGGATCGTAGAGCGTTGCGGGGCCATTGTTACTCCACGTCCGTGGCTTATCTTCAAGTTACACGCGCCCCCTGGTAATGCAAAGTCTGTGCAGCGCTTGACTTAAGGCATCCAAGACAGCTGTCTAAGTGTTTGCCAGCTTGTCCGGCAGACAAAGATCTAGAAAACAATACACATGCCCATAAATTTACAAAAAGAGAATTTCTCAATTAAGATTTCCCACAAAGCATGACATCAGAAATAAAATGTTGTATAGTTATAAAAAATTGTAAAAAAGGTATGTGGTATTACAATAATGAAAAAAAAAAAACCAAAAAAAAACAATATGGAAAAATTTACTTAAAATCTCACTTTTCTTTTAAAATGAGTAAATTGCATTCATTTATATAATATTGCAATGTAATTTAAATTAAAAACCTAAACATTTTACTAGTCAAAATGCTAGAACCATCGAAGGGGTGATTGGCGATTATTTCCAAAAATGCCAGGCATTTCGCTCACGCTTGCGGCCGCTATGGATAGTGAAGCGATGAGATCCTCAATCAGGCCAACTGGAATTCGTGAATGAATACGCAATTGCAAACACAGAATAAGAATGTCATTTTTCAGCATTAGTGTTAAATTGGAGAAATTAAAACTGGAGAAGGAAAGAAATGCGAGATACAACCTCAAACCTAAACTGAATATTCAAAGTTGACCCAAAGTCACAGAAAATTGACCCTGCTAATAACGATATTAGTCTTTATCGTACTTTGTTTGAACATCAGATATAAAGAGAAGATATTGCGAAAAAAGGTTTTGGACAGCTCAGATTGTAACTAGAGAAGATGAAGAAATTGCAGACGTTTATGATTATATCAAAAGCTTTTTAAAATGAGTTCTGAAAAATTTAAACAACTTTTTGTGAACCATGACGCCCAGAGATTATTTGGACTGATTTTGTATACGAAATTAAGTATTATTTTACTGAATGGATATTGGGGTTGAAAGTGGAAACATTTAAACAATTTTTTTTTTTTTTTTTTTGTTCTAATGCAGCTGGCAAACACTTAGACAGAATTTTTAAAAAATCGCAAGGCTTATCCTTTCAGTTCCAGGAACGAAGGAAATAATAGCATCAATTGGAGACCCGACAGTAATAACTCCAAACAATATCATTTTGAAACAAACAACATATGGAACAATATATACTCTCACTTGATTTTCTCCATAAAAATAATAAAAGAAATAATCTTAGTTCCAATCATATACTTCCTCTCAGAAACTTAAGTTTCAAAGAGGAATTTAAAGGATTACTTACTATCAAGTAAAGTTCAGCGAAATTATCCTTTCCGCATTAATTAATTCTGGAAGCACTGTAAATTTCCTTCGTGAAGATGCTTATGCGAAAATTCATGCACCCGAGTTAAAATATGGAGGTATTAAAATATTAGGAATTAAGAAAAACAACATAAAAACTATTGGTTGTTTTGACGAAACGATTACTATTTTAATGAAAATATGGAATTATTAACATCCCTCGTTGTTCCTACTCATATAATGAACTTTTGAAGTTATTCTAGGTATTGAAATTTAAAGCATGTCAAAGTATTTTTTTCTTCTTATAATCGTATTGAAACCACCAAAAAATATTTAAGTAAAGATGCAAATGAGCTTGGTGGTAGTAAGACGGGCTTGTTCCCTTTTACGACACAATCATTCTCCTATACCAAGTATATAACAGATATTTTGAAAGTAGAAATAATCCAGAACATAATAGATGTTTTGGGGTATTTGGTCTAAGTTTATCTACTCGAGTGAGAGTTGAGAGAAGTCTTTGGAAAATATGGCTTTATTAAAGATGTACAAATGGTTTATGATGCCTATAGTGATCATATGAATTTGCATTTATGTATTTTGAACGCTGCCAAGGAACGGTGCAATGGTGGGAAATAGTCAAAATAGCCAAGAATGATGCAATGGTCAAGATGAATGATTCGTGTTGATTTTTCCATTACTAAAAGAGCTCATACGCATACTCTTAGAATATGGGAAAATCTACTTATTCAAAATTTAGTGGCCATAGAAGCCGAAACAAATATTAAAAAGTATGTTAGAAAATTAGAAGACTTACGATGAAAGAACATACAGTATTGGTGATATCTCTTCACTATCAAAAGAACACAATTCGGAACTGTTTTATATTGTGCCCAAAATATTAAGTATTATATGAAATCGTAAGTTGTAAGCATCAAGATCGCTGCGACGTAAGAAAAGTCGGTCAACCAAATATAACAACTACATCAGCTAACCTAATGAGTTCTTGATTAATTCCAGTGTCAGAATAGAGCAAGACGGCAGAAATGTAGGGAAGTCTTTACCGTTTTTTTTTTTTTTTTTTTTTTTTTTTTACCTTCTTGGACTGTAGCTGGCATCACTACTCTGTATTTAGTACATTACATTTTTTACGTTGCTAGTGGAGATGATTATTCTAGTCCTTAATGAATAACGTCTTGCTGAAATTGTTCGCATTTTAAATATCAACATACTATTAAACTATTAATTTTACAAATGCTTGGCATTTAATAATCGGAAACTCATTTACATATATATATATATGCGCGAGTGAGTGTGTATGTATGTATGTGCGTATAATTATGTACATGTGTATTGATGTGCGCTTATATAGTTATGTATAAATACATTTTTATGTGCGTATGTATATAGATGCGATTATGTCTACGTATGTTACAGGCGTATGTTTGTTTTAACATTTGTAAATGTGTATATATTCTTGTATATCTATGTGAGTACGTATATACGTGCATCTATATGTATCTGTGTTCATGTGTGTGGGTGTGCATGCATGATTGCGTATGTATGTGTGCAAGTATGTGTTCAAACGTGCGTGAGTAGGTCAGTATGTATGCAAACAACATGCGTTTTCAAGCTCATACATAGCTAAGTAAATGCACACATTTAAACACACTCATTAGTACACATTTAAACATATACAAACACACGTACTCACGCAGATGCACACATACATATTCAGGCACACACATATATACGTACTCACTCACGTACATCCACACACAAGAACATTCATATATTTATACAAACGTGCACACGCATACACCAATACTTACATATGCACCTACTTATATATGCAGATGCGCATGCACATACAGACACATATATACATAGACATGTACAATCATACATATGCAACCCTTTCTACTGGAATTAAAGATTTCTATAAGGCTGAATTCATAGCACAAAAACTCGAAAAGCAATTTCAACTTTAACCCAATTTCTGATCCTGTCCATGAAAACATGATGATGCAAACCATCAATAACTTTTATCAGAACAACTCCGATGATATTATTCCTACTGCTTCTCCTTCTGATATTATCATCATCATCAAAAACATGAAAATTAAATCGGCACCTGGATGTGATTCCATCTCCAACAAAATTTTGAAAAAGTTTCCCATTATCACTATCATCAAACTCTGCTATCTCCATCAATAAGGTTCTAGAACTCAAATACTTTCCCGACACCTGCTATCATCCCCATACTAAAACCTGAAAAAGATTCTACGGACCCAGAAAGTTATCTTCTAATATTTCTTCTTTCAACTCTAAGCGAAATTACAGAATCTATAATCCTAAATAGACTTAACAAATTTGTTGAACCCAATAATATTATTTGTAAAGAACAATTCGGATTCAGAAGGAACTCCTCCACCATCCGTCAACTTCTTAGAGTTGTGGAATACATCATTTCTGGTTTTCATAATGGTGAATAACACTGGGGGAGTTTTTCTAGATATTCAAAAGGCATTGGACAGAATGCGGATTGAAAGACTCATTTTTAAACTTATTAACCTGAATTTTCCACCGTCGATTATCAAGCTCATCCCCTCCTACCTTACTAATAGAACTTTTGCAGTCAAAATCAATAGAAACTATTCATCAATTAATAACATCCAAGCTGGCACACCTCAAGGGAGCAAAATTTCACCACTGCACTTCTCCATCTTCATTTCTGATATGCCTACTAGATTCAATATCATTACAGCAATTTATGCTGAGGATAGTGCCATTCTTTGTCGAAACAAAAACTTAAAATGCTGTGAAAATACTGCAATCCAGGAAATTAAAAACCAATGATACTAATATTATTATTAAAAATTGTATTTTTAATTTGTTATTATCCATAAAATATTTGAGTATCGTTTTAACTGTTGTTAATTATTTATCAAATTGATTACCAGATAAAACAAACATAAATTATAATTTGATTTTTTTTATCTGATTTTATTAAGTTTTTCTTACCTATAAAAAACCTACGGGTATTTGTATAACTAGTGTTTGAGGAGATGGATTTTTCGTGTATTTGATTACTTTCAATTTAGAACCTTTTCATTGAAATCTGTAATTTTTTCAAAAATTTCTTTCAAGAGCTGTTTTACACTTTATATTTATTTATACTTTCTTATTTGAAAAAAGTAACTAGGAATCAGTTTTGTATAAAAGGGAAATTATAGTTTTACACAGGTCATTAATCAGATATTAAATTGAAAATGACAGCTCTTGTAATAATATATATGTTTTTAAATTACGCACAACATATAGTTAAAATAAACAAATTGATTAATTTTTTAATAATTTTATAGGTATATAATTAGGTATTTTACCTGTATATCGGTCCAGTATTATCATACTATTATAAATTTACACTCAAGAGCCAAAACATTATGACCACCTGTCAATAACGAGTTGTACCACCTTTGGCGCGCAACACAGCTTCAACCCGCCTTGGCATGGATGCCACAAGTCCTTGGTAGATGGCCGGAGACATATTGTACCAGATGTTTAAGCAACGGTCACGCAAATCCCAGATATTGCGAATTGGTGGTCTTTGAACTCTGAGAGGCCGTCCCAGGATATCCCAAATGTGTTCTATCGGATTGCGATCCGGTGAGTTAGGCGGCCAGGACATTAACTGGAATTCAGCATCATGTTCCTGGAACCACTCCAACACAATTTTAGCCTTGTGACAAGGGGCGTTGTCCTGTTGGAACATTCCATTTCCAGCTGGAAAAACAGAGGCCATGTAAGGGTGCAATTGGTCCGCAGTGATGTTCAGATACCCTGTAGCATTCATGGTCTGCTCTACCACAACCACGGGTCCCAGAGACGCCCAAGAGAAAGTCCCCCAAAGCATAATACCGCCACCACCGGCCTGTGTATGACCTACTGTACATTGAGGGAGCAACTGTTCGCCTGGAAGACGGCGTATCCTGACACGGCCATCGGCGTGATGAATGACAAACCGTGATTCATCTGACCAGGCAACTCTCTCCCACTGATCCATGGACCAGTCATGATGTTCCCGGGCCCAGTGCGGGCGCAGTTGGCGATGACGCTTAGTCAGCAAAGGCACACGAGTGGGACGTTTGCTGCGTAGCCCCATATCCAACAGTGTCCGCTGCACAGTGTGCTCCGATACTATTCTACTTGGCCCTGCATTGTATTGGGCTGTCAGCTGAGCCACTGTCTGGATCCGGTTTTGCTTCACCCTGCGAGACAGTTTCCGACGACCTTTTTCTTTGATAGCGTGTGGACGTCCAACACCATGTCGTCTACTGCTTGTTTCACCGTCATCCATCCACTTTGCATAAGTACTAACAACTGTAGATCGCGAACAACCCACGAGTCGTGCAGTTTCGGAAATACTTGTTCCGAGCCTTCGAGCCATTACAATCTGCCCTCTATCAAAGTCGGTTAGATCCGCAGCCTTTCCTATCACACACAGAAGTAAGGGAAAGAATGATTCTTCAGACTCTCCAGCAGCAGTTAAATACCACTTCCACCTGATCACGTGCCTTCCATGTCATCCAGGTGAGTTCATTGCAAAATGTAGGGGTATTCATAATGTTTTGGCTCTTGAGTGTATATTATAATATTATTTTAATATTTTTTATAATCTATCTTGTTTATTTTTTGATAATTCTTTTAAATATATTTAGTGTTTAATATGCTGAATGTAATCCAACTTAGAGTTTTCTTCAATATACACAATTAAATATCTACGAACAAAAAGAAGACCTTTTGAATTCAAAAACAATTATGTATCTCTCAGTTTAAGGCAACCTATCGCGTTCGAATCGTGATATTCGAAAGGGGGGAAAATCATGAAAATTTTTGTTATTTTATTTTACAGAACAGATCTTTAGCTTACAAAAACAGTTTTCATTTTGTCTCTAGTCATTAGAAGTTGAAATATAGCTGTTTAATCACGAACTATAAAACCGGAAGTCTGTAGTTAAAGGAGCGGAAGTTAGAAATCTGAAAGTTAGTGCAAAAAAATAAATAAATTATCAAAATTTTTCTATTATTCTGGGCCAATTTCTCATTTCAATTGTTTTTTAAATCTTTTAGTTACCGAGATGAGCCCTTTTGGGTTTGGGAAGCTCCAGAAACCCAAACAATTGAACTTGAACCTGATGTTGAAACAAACTACATTGAATAATAGTTCATAGATGTTGAGCATTCAATTGTTCCCTCAACCTCAATAGGAATTGAAATGAAATGAAATGAATTATTGTATGGTTTAAGTCAGAGGAGCTATTCATCATATACGATGGGGTTCATAACCCCATCGTATGTTGTTGTCATAACATACGATGGGGTT